>JAZGTK010002386.1:0-32167 GCA_036877625.1 Ambastaia sidthimunki | reverse complement strand
TAATCACCTCTAATACAAGATTATCCAGGTGCCAGAGGACATAATCTTCCCCAAAATACATCACCTGTCAACAGCTTCCACAGAACATGATCACCCCCTTCCACAAAACATCAGCTCTTAATCGTCATTGAAGTCACTCAGGCAGAAAATCACAGGGAACATGTCCACTGTGTTATTGCTCTTCTTAAAAACTGTCAGATTGTCTTTAAAATTGAGAAGAAAAATGTACATTTTTAATGCGGATAAAATCCTACGTTCCAGGAACCCAGCTGAATTAACAATGGCTTCTGCTCCCTGTGCCACGAAAGATAATCAAACGCTAAGTAAAACGTCATTATGTATAATTATGTTTATGTTTCATTTACTGGTGTGTTTACTTCAGCAAACAACAATAAACACTAAATGTTTAGATGTTAAACATAGATCACGCTGCAAAGACCAACCAGGTTAATAGTAGCTGTCTTTCTATAGCTGCAAACTCTTGTCACTTTTTCTGACATGACAAAGGATTGCTCACATAGATAGCTTTGTTTGTAATGCAGAAATGACAGACAGTTCTGTTAGCTCGTGACTTGAAGGCAAAAAATAACTGAATCTGGTTTTTATTATTTCATTCAATAGCCTCCTCTACTCGATCCGCTGGGGATAACTTCAAACGCTCCGACCCACTGTCTTTATCAACGTCTTTCCCTTCAGCTTCATAAATACACATTGCATCAGTATGGCATCAGAATCTCTTCCTTTTGCTCTCTGTATTCAGGTCTGATCTCTCCTTCACTTTCCTGACCCCTCTCCCACTCTCTCTTGTGCTCTTTGTGAACAAAGAGTGCCGGCTCATTACTGAGGAGAGCAGAAAGAGGGGAGGTGCTAGACCTTAGTTCTTTATCCATGAGACTAGAGATGGAGAAATCAAAGCACCGTGCTGCTCACATACAGAAATAACAGCCATCTTTACGCTGTTTTGTGAGGTGGATAAAAAGAAGCAGAGGGACCCTCGCCCGAATGGAGAGGTGTCAAAGCGAGAAATCTGAGATTTTGAAATTTTCTCAGTGCTGTTTTTTTTTTGTAAAAGTATGCCTTTACTTTCTGCCCAGCTGTGTATTTGCAAAGCCATTTGCTTGGCTGGTACATAATACAAATTAGTTGTTCATGGGGCCACAAAACTCACTGAGCCAATCACCTTAGCCGTAAATGTCATGTGGCTAATCACTCTGGGGATGTAAGAAAATCACATAACTAGCAATTATCCTGAGCTGTCCATTGCAAGAGCCCTTCAAAAAAAGAACTGGGCACTGGTTAAACAATGGCTAATGAAAATACGTAACCATGTTGAGATGATTAATATAATTATATATTATATAAATATAATTCCAGCGTCATACAGATAAAAGCATCATCCCGATATTAATCTCATACGGAATCCTTGAAATGTCATCTCCCTTCAAATAAAGTATCTAATGAAGTAAAGTTCAAAGAAGTCACATCTAATTCTCTTTCCCAGTGCTTCACACAAAGTTGCCTGAACTGACTGCTCACCAGCTTTCAATATGCAGCTAAAACTGCAACTGTCAGGCCTCAGAAATGACAGACCCCTCACATGTGAAACAGAGCTTGAACTTGTTTTTATTTAATGAGTCCCCAGTAGGTCTTCATATCAGTCGTATAAGCCCTGATTATCAATGAAGATTATAAAATTTGACACAAGATACGACTTAGTATTCAAGAACGACTATAACCAGAACAGGCTCTATAATTGATGAATAAGAAATGTGTCAGTCAAAAGCAGTCTGCAGTGTTCCCCCCCGCACTATATTCAGATCCCATAATAAAATATTCAGAGAGCTGAAAGTGTTGGCGGATTCAATTATGTGTACTTAGCTGCTGTTTATTTGGTGGAGAACACAATTAAACACAGCAGCACTTCAAAGCCTATTAGTGTACCTCGACCCGTGGTCAACTTTCAATCAAAACTCCTGCATCCTGTACCCAGAGAGACAATGCGAGGGTAATGGAATTTTAAATCTGCCTGGAAGATGACTGAGGGGAAAAAATGAAGGTTTGTCTGACTTGATGTTGTTCATTTGATGATAAACTAAACCTGTGATTTTTTTCTGTTGCATTTTTCAATGAATAATCTTGCTTTCTATTTGTATCGCAGAGAAACAGGTTTTATTGTGTAATTGTTCTGCCAAGATTGTTATGAGGACACTGGGTAATGTGTCTCAGCAACTCATCCATGGAGGTGTCGGATATAAAAATGGTGTGAAATTTTTACAGGTTTGCATGGACATCTGGACCAACAGCAGGTGGATTCATCTTAAAATATGTGAATGCACAATGCTGCAAACCTTAATCACTTTCAGTTGATTCTGTTTGTGGTGCCAATCCATTTCCATTTCTCCCCATTAGCCTTTGTTGCCATTCTGGAGTCAGAGGTAATCACCACCTCTGATGGGAGATTAAACTACAGCATGCACAGAAGATTAAACTACAGCATGAACAGAAGATTAAAGCTGCAGTCTGGGGGCAGTTGTGACCTATTGGTTAGAGAGTCAGACTTGTAACCAAAAGGTCACTGGTTAAATTCCCAAAGCTGGCAGGTAACAACTAAGGTTCCCTTGAGCAAGCCACCTTACCTTCAATTGTACCTGGGTTCTGCAGTGCTGCCCACTGCCCTGAGGATGTGTTTGTGATTTTGTGTTCACAACTCATTACCTTAATGTGTGTTCACTAACTGGATAGGTAAAATACAGAGGACAAATTTTGGCTATGGGTCACAATGCTAGCAGATACTTCACTTACTTAACTAACTTCTGCCTCTCTGCTGCCATCTCTGTTTGAAACATAAAATTGCCGATTACTTTATGTACCTTTCATGTTGAAGTCAGCTAAAGAAAAACTGACATTTCCCAGAAAACCGGACCTGACAGCTCAAACTATAAATCATTATTATCAGCTTACTGTTACGAACTGGGTTAAGGAGACTGTTCTGAACACTGATCTGTCATGTACTTGCTCTATAACTTATTTTTGTCATTTTTTAACCCCTACAGATTGCAGCTTTAAACTACACCATACACAAAAAATAAAACTTATCATGCACAGAAGATTAAAACTTCAACATAAAGGCAAACTACGATATACACATAAGATTAACCTACAGCACACACAACAAAAACTACAACATGCATAGAAAGCAAACTCGAGCAGAATACATCATGCTTAGAGAGCTAACCTACAACAGGCACAAAAAGCTAAACTACAACATACACAGAAGACCAAACTACAGCGCATAAATTACAACATACATTCCTTAAAAGCTCCATGGTTGCTAGAAACACCATATTAATTACTTTCAAAGTGCCAAAGTTTTACTTGTGTAAGTCACAAAGTTGCCAGGGGAAACAGGCAGCTGTCACCCCTCCCACCAATGTCCCTGTCTACAAAATCCCATCAATATATTCATAGCGAGAGCCCAAGCTCCCTAATGTTGAGAGTCACAGGCCCCACACACCCACAGATTTAATTGTGATTTACACCATTGCACTCTGCAAATTGTTATGTCCGAGACGCCTGAGCCTTTAAGCCATGTCGATTATATTTCTCTGGCTAAAGGCTGTCAATCTACCCCACTGTTTACCTGCAAGGCTGATTAGCAAATGTGCCGCCAAAGCCCGAACCAGGAAAACCCTCAAATCAATTTTCTTCTGCAGCTCAATTCTCCAAGCATATGTCCCTCACATACTGGCAGAGCGTATATGCTTGCATGAGCATGTGATTGTTTAAGACCTTTTGCGTACCCTTGTCTTCTCCTTTTGACCTTTAACCTCTTGTTCCTCCTGTGATTGACTGCCAGTCAGGCAATAATGTGATCGCTGTCACTGAAAACGCTTTGCGAATGACTCATGTGACCCCTCACATGTCACTTCAGATCCTGCCCTAAAGAACCCAACAGCTTTATGACTCATGAAACCGAGCCATTCTTTAAAATGCAATCAGGCCATCAAAAGAAATTCCAATCACACGTAATGGAAAGGTATGTACATTTTCTATGAAATATCGAAGGACGATTCACATAGAAAAAGACTTGCCTTTCGAGTGGCTTCAATTTAGAGGTTAATCAATAAAACTCTCATATCAGTGTGAATAAACCAAGGCTAAATCAATAAGACTCAAATCTGCCATCAGTTGTTTGTCAAGAGTGGAACAGCAGTGGTCTTAGCAAGCATAATATTGTAGTTTGTGCAGAGCTGGAGTGTGTTTGGTGGCAAGCTGTTCCTTTTAATCTTTTTTAATGTTAACACTGATCTTTAGCAGGCAGCTCTAGATATTACATACATTATACTCAAATTAAGAGGATCGTTTGGTGGCAGAAATTGTGACTGTCATTCTAAAACTGGGTGGAACGCTTTATTAAAGTAGGATCTGAGAGCTCAGGGTTGCAGAACGGTCAAGCATGTCTGATTGGCTGAAACATTTGTTGATTATTACATTAGGTACCGCTGCCAGAATCGTACACATGCTGTGTGCTGCTGTGATGAATTGCATGCTGGGATTGGGGCATCTGTGGCATTTGGCGGCAGGTGAGCGCTGATGTACTTCACCAGCGGGACATAACGCCCTGGAAAGACTTATGTGTACTTCAGCGTCTTTATGCCATCACAAGCTGTTGAAATTTAGAACAAACACAATTAACAGTGATTAATTCACACGTGTGATATTTATAAATAACATTCTATCTTTAAACAGGCAGGAAAGTGACTATAGTTAACCTAAGTTGAGAATAAGTAATTTACTCTAATAGCATTTACTGTAATTCAGCTATTTATGTCACAACAGGCTATTTAAATATACAGTAAAACTAAAATATAAAATTTATTTAACAAATTATGTTAATAATATTTTATCTTAGATAAGGGAAACAAGTGGCTAAAGCTGCTGTGCAAAATGCAAAATACATCACAATAGACTATTAACTGAAGACAGCTGACAGCTGCTAGGTTCTGTAAATAGCTTTAAATAAAATTTTTGATTGGTTTGCTAAATCAAGTTTCTGTTTTATAATTATTTATTTTAATAACAATATAATAATAATAATGTGCAGACATTTTTCAAGTATGCAGTTCCTGGTTTAAGACCAGTATGGACCTGCATAGTCCATGATTGGGCACTGATTGGTCCATTTAAAAAAACATGTCTGTTTAAAATGGGCTTTTATCAACTTTCTTCTGGTCTTTCTCCCTAAAGAATGTTTCCAGCCATATGATTGTTTTCACAATATATTATTCAGCTATCCTTCAAAAGTTTAATCTACCCAGTGTTTTCCCACACAAGTCTCACAACAGCAGGAGAAAAATTATAATCTGTATTATTATAATGAACCTGGTATATTGTATTCTTGTAACTAAAATCCCTTTCCTGGGCATTGTGTAAGGTTTTGTATTTACCCTTTCTGCTTCAGCATTGTAGAGTCTGGTTTATTGTTTATTGTTTTCATTTGTCGCTTTCTACCTTTCAGACCATCCAGATCACACTGCCAAAGACGTCCAGCTTCTCTGCCCACCGCCACCAGCCATGAGTCTGTCACAAACCGCCGGCCACCCCCTAACCCCCCTCACCCTCCAATTTCAGGACTGTAACCCAGGCTTGGCACTCCATCTGTGCAACTGTGCACCCCTCACCTATCTGTCTGTCCATCCAAAAACACACAGTGAGGTGACAGAGGGAGCCAGGACAAATTCACACACCACACACACAGACTATGGCTTTGTGATGCTTTAACAGTTGCTCTGTTTGTTTGAGCAGTCTGACCAAGACACACTGAAACAGCCAATAACATGAGATTGGGGTGGGACAAGTCTGTGAATAAACAGAAAATGGGGGGTGGAAAGTGTTTAGAAAATCTATTAAAAATTGCCCATTATATGTGATGCCACTAATGGTACAGAAATTAACCACAGTAACTTTAAGTTATTCTGAAATCTAATGATCAAGTAACACAATGTCTGAAGTCAGCTGAAGTAGCAGGTAACAAAGCAATGTATTTTTTCACTCTCTTTGTGTAGAGATCATTATTATAAAGGGTAAAATCTGTTCCATAAATTAACTTGATTTGATTTTAATGAATACATTTATTTTATTTAATCCTTTAATTAACCATAATTGGATGAGGTTGGCATCACATTAAGGAGATTGAAAACTGAAAGTTCAGCAACTTGGAAAAAAGTTTCTCTTAAAACCGTATGATGAAATCAGATACATGGACATTAGTATGTTACAATGTGTTTACTAATGTATTTACTAGATTCAATATGATTTCAGTGACACAGAAAGGGCAAGATTATTACTGTTCTCACCGCTGATATTCTACCATAATTAAACATGTATTGATTAAGGCTAATTAGGATACCAATTACCGTTTTCAGTTTAAATCCTGCACTGTACATCGCAAAAATGAACAAATACCACTTTACAACATGCTGGTAAAGAGAACAACATTATAGATGTTACAGGTCACCATTTGGACTCCTTCACTTGATAAAAACAATCTTGTTTACAACACATAAATGACATCCGCGTAAATAAAAGTGCAGATGAAATGACACTGTGTAATGCAGACGCTGATCTGTGGAAGCAGAACTAATTTCAAATATGTCAAGCTTGAAATTACTACACAGACTCTGCCAAAAATATGGACGTTTGTTTACGATTCATATCAGGGGGGATCTAGGTTTAGCGAGTAAATACAGAGGTTGGGATGAGGCATGTTAATTAGTACTCGAGACTTTGTGTGCCTTTGCAAATGACTTACAAAGCTTGATAAAACAGCTCTCAATAGCAGCTGCAACGTAGAGAATTTCTGATGTGTTCAACAGCAAATATGCAGGAATTACCATTGCAGGTTTAAACCCCACCTGTCTACAGTCTGAGAATCATACCAGACAGCAAAATTGCTGATTTTGCGATATAGTTCATATGCTTAAAGAAAAAACAGAATGGTGGTTTGCTAAACCAACTTTGGGTTTGCTGCTGTCAGGCTAAAACTCATCCAAGTCCTTCAACACAAGTCAAAGCACTTTAAAAGCAACTGTGACACATAATATAGGGTGAGTGCTGTTCTGGCACATTTGGCCCACAAGTCAAATATTGAAGCTGTCTTATACAAACTTTTAGCTAGAATGAGCTTGCAAGGAGCAAGAGGTTCAGAATTCAAACAGAAGTGCTTTGCATTTCTTTTGAGAAGATCTCCTGCTAAATGTCAATGCATGCGGATGTTTCAGAGGTGACCCCTCAGGTCTCAGGGATATTTGAACTTCTTTTAATGCTAGAAAAAAACTAGCTAACAAGTTGCCTAGAACATAGTATGATTAATTTATATCTTAATGACCATTTAAAATTTACTGTTCCAAAATCCTCACTTTTAATTAGTTTTTTTATTTATGGTGTGTAAATTGTTGAATTTCAACATGTCAGTTTTAATTAGCAAACAAAGATCAAATCAGTGAACTGAGCTCTAAACACATGCTATTCTATTTACTGCAATAGTTTAACGTTCAGTTTAAGTTCTTGTGAAGAAGGAAACACAATCTCAAGAGCTGTAATCCTGCTAATAAAACCCAACAGTTGTAAAATGCTCCTGATTTTGTGGATTGTACTGGACAAATTAGATGATTGACCTACAGTTCTTCTCATCCTTCCCTTTAGTTACTTGGAAAGCTTCACTGCTCCCTCAAATGCACGCAGCAAGCTTGCTGTCAAGGCTGAAAGTTGCCACTGAGTCCCGTTACCCAAATATTGTATCTTGTTTACTTGAAGGTGGTGACCCGGGTTGTTTGCGAATGCGTTGTGAGCGCGTGGGTGTGCAGGAACGCAAGGGCAGGGCAGCTGGAGGTGTGGGTAGCTTCACTGCTCACCTCAGCACTTTCCTGGTAAACTTCTGACTTCAACACCGTACGGGAGAAAAGAACGCCCCGAAAGCACATCCTTACCCCCTCCCCAGCTGCTTTCTCTTTGAAAATCACCTCCAAAACACTGAGAAAAAAATCACACAAAAGACGAGAGTTTTGTGCTGAAAAAACGTTTCCTTTCTATTTTTTTTCCCTACTCTTGTTTTTTCCCCACTTTGTTCTTTTTGGTGTCAAGGACTGAAGGATTGGTGGCAGGAACGCTGCAGGTGCGCGGGGCCCCAGGGATTTTCCCCTAAACGCCAGCCAGACAAACGGGGGGACGAGTTTTGCTGTGCAGCGCCTCAATGGGATTGGAGCCTTTCTGCTGCGTTCAATCACAGCTCATTCCAGAGCGATTTTACCGTTTTTCAACGCATCCCTGAAGTAATGGGAACAAAACCCTGGAGACTGTGTCAGCATGGACCCAGAGGACTTCCAGTCTTGTAAAATACAGACAACAGTACAGAAATAGCAGAATCACACAATTAAAGTCTTTTATTAGTTCTAGCACATCCTCTTTTCAACACTAATGCAGAGCTTACTGACACAAAGAGCATTACACAGAACAACCATGGAACCAACTTGCATATATGCCGCACAGTAACACAATGCCTCAAGCCATTTTACAGAGTGGACGCATTTTAGCATAATTCTGTTATTTGCCTTGTAGACGTGAACCCACAGCGGCTCTCTCTTGGAAAGGAAACGCCTGGATATTTTGCGCAGCAGAAAATCATTCATCCAGAATATTTATTCACACAGAAATGGCTGCGATGATTACTTGTATTTTCTTCACTAATGATGAGTGTGTTTATGTGAAGGCACCCCACCTCTCTTCCTTTCAGCTCATGCTGTTCCTGCTTCCTCTCTCAGTCTTCAGTGTTGCCTTCCAGGGGTGTAAGTTTACCCCGGTAAATTGCAGTGTTTCTGGGAATCTGGTGCAGTGATCTAAAGGCTGATGTGCTTAATTTCACATCTGTCATAACGTTTCACCTGACCCTCAATGACTCTAAGATCATCGGCCCCTTAGAATCATTTAGGCATGCCTAACGTTTACAAGTCTTTTACCCTCAGTTGACCACATTGCCTCTTTCTGCACTACTGAACTCTGTCACTGATTGATCTCTATGTCAAAGAACATTGAATGATGCCGAGTTCTATTTAGCTCTTAATTGTTTGTTGTTAGTTTGTAGCTTGGTGGACTTTTTTCCCCTCAAGGTTTGTAATTGTTTTTAACAATAAAACATTTTCCTCCTGTTTCATCAGCTGAGACATTAACACCCATCCACACCCATACACTCTATCCAACACATCTAGCCTCCTCCCAGAACCCTAAAATAAGCAGAGCCCCGTGGTCTTCAAAGAGCACAAAATCACTCATTCACCTTTACAATTCCTTGCTGGAACTCTGTTTGGTCAGCCACATCCCTCACAACATTCAAGAAACAGCTAAAATCTTTTTCATGAATACTTGACAAAAAAACTGCTCTCCCTATTTTAAAACAAATTCTAACCTCTAACCCTTTTCTCTCTCTCCAAGGTATTGTCTCTAACAATTATTGGAACTTTGTAACTTTGTTTAGCACTTCTCATGTTATTGCTTCCCTAGTATGAATCATTTCATTGTTCATTGTAAGGTGCTTTGGATAAAAGTGTCTGCTAAATGCCTAAATGTAAATTGTTGAGACAAACACAGCATTTACAGTACATATGTAGATTAATTTCCCTGAATAATAGAAACACTGTCTCTTTTTAAGCATCCCACCCACCCTGATGCAACAACTTTTAACAGATTTTACCATATATCAAGTTCACATTATATCAAGTTCATATAATTAAATTTTTACTTGCTGTAAAGTATAATCAGGAAACCAAAGATACAAATTAATTATATGTACACTTGTTTAGACAAAATAACATTTGTCTTGCCAATATGACTTTTTGCTAAATAATTGCAGATTGCTTTATACTTTTGTAGACAAAACTTTATACGCTGGAGTAAAACAATAGCTGAAAACAACTATGCAATTAATGAAGATTAGAAAACAGAATACACAATCTGTACTGTCAAATACCAGTCAAATGCTTCTACACATAAACTTATACACAGATACGCTTACACTGCAATGTAAAATTAAACCTCACGAAAGATTGTCATGTATCATCCAACACCACATACATTTAAAGGCCATCAAATATTCACTATAGACTGTTATTTAAGTGCAAATGTTGGTTGTATGGTTTATCAATAGCAGATGGTGTTGTTATAAATATAGCTTAGACATGCAACTAATTAAAGACAATTCCTTCTTGACTTTAACAGTGATAAGTCTGATAAGCCTCTTGCATGGAAAAGCACAAGTCACCAACTGAAACTGGTGGGTAATTAGCTCACCACCACCTTAATTTAAAGAGGATGGAATTGAATTCCCACAACATTATTCAAAATCTTCTACTTCCAGCAACTTCTGTTTGTTTTTTATTAAAATGTTTGTCTTCCATTTGTCTGCCTTTACTAATTGAGTTCAACCGTAGAATGTCAGGAAGAAGAATAGACCTACAGTATCAGCCTCATCCCTGAGCACAATTCACATCTACTGAGTTCATAATCAATTCAGCATTATTTCATCCATTATTGCTAATTATGGGAGCATAATTTCCAATGACCAGAAAAGCACTTACTTGAAACCAGTAACTTCCAATTAGTTCAAACAAATGAATCTAAATATGCAACAAGAATTGATATAGAACAAGATCTTGATTAAAAATCTAGTTAAAAAAGCTATTTTCATTCATTTTGTGTTGTGGATGTTTAGAAAACACAGATAAACCTGTCCATTCTCTAACTCAATAGCAGGGTCGATGACTGATTTCAGCACAGCTATTCTGGGAGCCCCAGTTCACAGTTTGAATTTCACTCCAAAAGAGCAGGATTCTGATTTAGCACATATTGTGACAGGCAAGGCCCGTCCTGTCTTTCTCTGTTAGGAGCCACCCCTCCCTGGTACACTGTTTTGGCACAAGCTTCACCTTTGCCAGCTGGGCACCAGCTCTGTAAAGCCAACCTTTAGCTGGGGGACAGGTGGCCAGTCAGAGCCCCTGGACTGGCTCTGCAGCCCACAGTGCTGTCAAACTCACTGCAGACCCTAGATTGGTTTTGGCTCTTAAAGTGGAGATTTTGGAATATACATATAGATGAAATTCTGCTTGACTGATTTGTCCTGTGCACACTTGTTAGTCCTAAAGTGTGATTTGCGCAGGCTAAAGTCTTAAAGCACTGGTACTAAAGTACTTAAAGCACTAAAAGCTTTTCGTCTGAGAGCTGTGCATAAGTGTGTGTGGGTGTGTGTGTTATCACCTGTTCTGTCTCATCTCTGTCCAAGCTGGCACAAATTCAGGTGGCTGGCGTTGGTCCATATGCCAGCATGTGCTTTGAGCCCTCTGACCCATCTAAAGAACATCGACTACATCAGAGAGACCAAGAGCATACCTGTGGCGGATAAGAGAATGAGAGGAAGAGAGATTTACAGACTCTGAGAAGGTTGTCTCTTCCTAACATGCAACTTTTAACAGTGTCAGAGGGTGCAAATGTAACCACAGCTTTCAGATCAGAAGGCTTAGACTCTGAGTCTTTATCGTAGATTAACATTTTTCTTTAACTTTCCCCAAACCTATATTTAATAAGACTCACCCTCAAATAACATCCTTTTTATCTGTTCTGTGGCAGTGCAGAGCTTGTAGGTACCTGAACAAAATTGTCCTGACATGAGAGGGATCAGGTTAATACCTAGCAATACCCCCCTTTCTCCATCTCTGTCTCGCTCTGTTGGACGTTCAGTGATTTCACACTTCGGCAACAGTACCGTGGACACAATTACTGGAGCGGCAGCCCCTGCACAACCCAGCGATACTGAGTCTCTGACACGTGAAGAACCCGTGCCCGCGAGGCTCAGTTTTGGCTTCCACCATCCGATCATGGCACATGGCCCGCTTATTACTCAGCATCCACTGAGAACAGGGTCTCTGACTCAAACTTTACGGTTACTTTTCAGGTTCAAATACAAAGACTGTCTTTTTTGTGAGAATCACATTTTAGCAGACAACTGACTGTACCTGTGGATTTTGGTGTTGAAGCTGAAGTGCACATAAAGGTAAAATACAGGGGGAAGGTAAAATACAGGCTGAAGCTATTAACTTCAATGTCTCCCACAATAAAAATTGACTGGTCTTGCTTCCCCATTCAGATTACGTAAATAAGAACTAGTCAGGGTAAAATGAAACATTTAAAGACTTCTTGTATTATCACGAAATTATGGCAGTTGCATTAGAGCTACAGAATCTTCCTTAGATTTAAAAAAAATGAATACTCCACTTAAAATTAGCCATAGGTGTATATCCCAGGTATATATGACTTTAGTCTTACAGCCAAACAGAATATGAGTTATATTAAATAATATCCTGGCTCTTTCCAGCTTTAAAATGCCATTGAATAGAGGCCAAGATTTTGAAGCTCCAAAAAACACATCCATCTATCATAAAAGCAATCCAATTCCAACTTGTTAACAAATGTCTTCTGAAGTCAAATGTTATGTTTGTGAAGTAAACAATTAATATTTTAACCATGTTTAGTAATCGATTTGCCACATTTGAACGTACACATCTGTATGACTGAGTACAGTCAACATGGCCACACGCTGGCTTCACATCAATAATTTCACAAATAATCTCATTGGTTTATACGTGTCTCGTGACTGTGTTTTGGGGACCATGTTTCCTCTACAAGAACAGCAAGCCAATTTTGTTTACCATTCTCTGTCAAGGCTGGATGGGCAGGTGATTTGAAATACACAAATTCAGCCGTTAAACAGCAAGAATAGTTTATCCAAAAATAAACAAATATTTTTCAAAAATTTACTCAAAAGACAACAAACAGCACCCTAAATGGCCCAATGGTCTCTTGAAGACATACATTTTTTTGTGCAAAAACCCCTCAGACAAAACAGACTTAAAATCAAGCACTGTAAGAATAATGGCCATAATTATGAAGAAAATGGTTATATGCAAGCCTTTTATAGCACGCTACACACTGTAGTATGTGCTTCAGTGTGTATTCTTAGCGAAGTATGATAAATGTGATAAACAACAATAATGGATGTGCTCTCTGCTCGTACAGGCTGTTTTTCTCAAAGCAAAGGCTTCAAAAGCTGACCTGCCACTGAACAAAGAAACAGATAAAAATGGAAGGCGGAGGGGAAGGGGAGTGAGAGAGGCTGTTTTTATGTGGCCAAGGGCCAGCTTTGCCTCGCCTCCTTTGAGTTCTGTCCTGACCTGTGGTCACCTTGAGTGGGACGGGGCCATACAAGGGGGCTTGGTGAAGTGCTGCTTAGAGCCTTTCTGTTTTTTCCTCTCTCTTCTTTTTCCAAGTCCTTTTCATTCACTCTTTTAACGTGTCTCTCTTCTTGAAGGATTTATCATGTCTGCATTTACCTTTGATTATGAGCTGTTGTGTTCATGTGAGAAAACAGACACAAATTTTCTCCCTCACACACAAAATCACACATATACTGTAGGCCTATTTCTGATCAGGGTTTAGGGTGGAGTATACCTTTAAGTCTTAACCGCAAATAGGACTTGTTGTCACACTGCATGAGGTAAGTAATCAGTTAAACAGGCCTATTATAGCATATTTAAAGATTTTTTAGATATTTTGTTGTTTTGTCAACTTTCAAAAACATTTATGAAACAACAAGAATAAGACAACATGTTAAAATATCAAACTATTATTTTGACCAACAAATATTGCAGTTCATAGAACTGAATACATTTAAACAAATACTTGCCCTGACCTGACATGTATGGAAAAAAACAAGGACAAGACAGTTTATATCCATGTGTGTATTTTATGCATGTTCATGTGTGATGCTGTGAATGGACAAGAAAGCTTTACTTCATCCTAAATGGTAACACTGAATGCATCTATATTGCCCACCTGTGCAACTACAAAACATTTTTGTGTCAAAAAAATACTGCATGCTTGTAACTGCAATTGTGTTATAATCTGCTCAACCAAACAAAATAAACCAAAACTCCTCAAAACACCCAAGCTTGTCGCTTTATAAATGTGTTCCACCACAACACCCACTGAAAAGCTAAATAAGGCTCAAATATATCACACGCCATATCTGTGTGAAAAGAAAAAGGACAGTATTTAGAAACCAGTGCAGCCATTTAAAGATGCCATTCAATCTACTTGCATTTCCTTTACCATACACTGAAAGATCAAGTGGCTTTTATAATCTTGTTGCTACACCAGTTTAGCTGCCAGTAATTGGTAGCAATTATGTGAAAGACTCCCATATGAAGCAGGTCCGGCACAAGACAACTACAGTTCATTCATTAACTAGAGGACACACCCACAGATCTCACCAGCACAGGTTCGAACCAATAAAACCCCTGTGTAGTGATACAAATACACAGAAAATACAACAAAATATCCATTTAATATTGTGCTTTCTCAATGCACTTTTTACATTTTGGTATAGAAGAAGTTGTTGCTGCCTTAAACTTAAACTTTAAAGTATAAACTACAAGTACTAAGTTGAAGTATATTAGAAAACATACAAAGGTTGTTTTCTTGAAATCTTACAGTTTTACCCGCTCATCTTTATGAGAGAAACAAGGTTATGGGTGAGACACAACCACTTCTCTGTCTATTTCTTCTGGTCAGTTTAAAACGACTTAATAGAGATCTCTCAAACACCATTATATAAGCATCCCTGTACCTTGAGCTGGCTGGCAATAAAATAGACCAGACGCTTAAAGTAACTATCGTCTACGACTATAAAGTTGTAAATGTGACAATCTCCATCTCAAGTGTTAGACACTGATTTGGAAGTGGTCAATCGCACATAAAGCTGTTTCAGCTCGAGTGAGTCTATGATGAAACTAAAAACCAATCTCATCATCTATGACACAGCTGCATAAACAACGCTTTAAAATGGCTTCAATCTAGACCAAAAAACAACTTAAGAAAAAAACTTTCAGAAAACAACTGTTGAAATCTCATTTGTTTGTGAGACCACACAAACAAGGTATACTTCTGTACTAATGGCCAAAATAATGGTTTGCTATTTGTCCAGGTTACATTTTATATTTTTGTTTTCTAACTTTTTTAATTGTTCAACAACTGAGCAGAAAAGCAATTAAATTGTCAATATTACAATTTTTATGCAGATTTGTTGTGGATAAAGTGTTTTGTTTGCACATGTAATTTATATATAAACATGATGTTTGTGTGTGCATGTGTTTGCATATATTCTTTTAAAATGTATATAATACTGTAGGAACCCTATGGTGTAACAACACCCTGCAATAGTTAAAGGGAAAGACAATGTACGTCAAATGTATGTCAAATGAGCTGTCTCTATATTTTCTATGACAATGACAGTGAAAAGATTATTGAACATTTGCTACAACGCACTAAAAATATCCAGGGTCCTTATCCTATTTCACACTTTTGTAAAATCCTAATTAACTCACATAATAATAACACTTTAAATTGTATTAATTTGCACCTGAAATTGTCATGCATAATGGTATGCAGTCTGACTACATTCTATTGATATAACAATGCATGAGAAAACAGGCCTAAAATATGCAGAATTTATAATCAGTTTGCTTAGCAGACAGGAGCGGAAATGTTTACATTGAGAAAGTTCAGAAGTGATTCCTGGCATCTAAAAGCACAACAAATCTCTTTCTCTGTTTGTACGGAAATTCAAATGCTGACTCTTTGAGACTTTACCAAAAACAAGAGCAAAGTGGATGACTGTTAACTCGAATAGCTGATAATCACAGACACTCAAACTACAACACAAACAATCCGCTAACCCAGCATTACCCAGCAGGCAGTAACACCTCTGCATTCCCGCCTCGCTAGTCTTTTCAGCGACAGAATTGCAAGTCACCCCGACACAAGCCCTCCATTGTACAACCATCTTGCCAGACTATGCTTTGTTCCTGGTATTTATTCAAATGTGTAACCGGTTGAAATAATGATTCCGAAATTCCCATCACTTTCCTATTGAAAGATTGAGTAAGATGTTAAGTTCAATATATGCCCTTTCATGTAGGATAGAGGAAGCTTAAACAGAGATATGTGCTCGGTTGGAGGGTTTTTAAATGCATGAAGCACGTTTTCAGTGGCCCCTGACTCGCACTGCAGATTTCAGTATTAAAAGCTAGTAGAATTTTTCCATATTGAGAGATAGGAATGCTGAAGACAGATGGAATTTAATTGTTTTGCACAGATACTGAAAGAATAGCAGATCAGCTGACCTTGACCTCTTCTCGTGATCCCAAGACGTGGAAAATTGTGTGGGTTTAATGATGGCAAGCACTACTAAGCTCATTCGTGACCATTTATGTTGTTTAAAGACATTTCACACATAACAATACTATATTATTATGTATACTTGTACAGTATATTCATACAAGTAATACATAATACAGCAAAAAAATCCTCTCCTCATTCCAGACAAAAACACACAACTTTCTGCTCCACTTCCACTCTGCAAAGCTTTCACTCTGGTGTAAATGGAGTGGCACAAGCCCGGAAACATCCCAGTGCAGTTGGATTAATATCATCACTCTCAGGCGTTCACTTCGCCAATCAGATTAGAGAAACAGAGTTAACTGGTAAATGATTGGTTTAACAAGTAGTTTTAAAGGATCAGCTAAAAGTTTTAATACAGCAGAAGTTAAGGTTTGGTTTCCCTTTTCACTGCAACTGTAGCTATATCCCTGCAAAGACCATGACTTTGGTTGAGTCTCCCAAAGTTCTTGTGTTTATGGCATGTACGGATACACACATAGACACACAAGAATATATATAATAATATACCCCCCCAGAATGTTCTTTACCCATCATGCATTATCTTGATGCCATTATCAGCAGCCCAGGTTCAAATTCATTTTCTGCTGATGTGGCTGATAATCTCGTATTGGCTTTCTCACTGGCATTCTCCTATTCAGCACAGTGAGACAGAGAGAAAAACGGAAAGAAGGGCCGAGTGCCGATTCAGCTCAGGGAGACATTTAGAATCTAGAGAATAACCTGAGGCCTGGAGCTGATATGAACATTGCCTGAGGGAACATGGAATGAACCAACCAACATCTCTTAATGGACATTAGATAGAGGTCTGCACTTTTTGAAAATGTGGACAGTGTATGTGTGTGTGTGTGTTTTGTGCAGGTTTGGCTATACTTCTGAGTACCAACTTTTTAAAATGTCCTCACAAACAGTCAAATCAGTCAAAAATTGACTTGAGAACACAAGTGTGTCTGTGTGTTTACAAGTCATTACTCCTAGTGTTGTGCACTAACTTGATGAATTAAATGCAGAAGACAAACCTTGAGTATGGGTCATTATGCACGTCAATTCACCTTATCTGTTTGGTGGTCTGCTCATCAGTACCACAAAGCATCCCAGTGCTGACTGTAGGACTCTTACAACACTCCTTGTCCAGTCAGATTCGAGAACTGAAATTAACGGTTGTCTGTATGAATATTTTACTTACATTCATCATCCCTCAGCATCAGTCTCCGCGTGTCCACGATTTGATCCACGCATGCATGTTTGTACGCAATTTGTCTTTGCATGAGTAGATCATTTAGCTTTCAACTCTGTTAAAGCAGCTGCATGTTTAGCTCTCATTCTCTCTGACGGCTACAGTCGTTCCTGCCATCTCCCATCAGCTGCACATATGAGGAGCGTTAATGCACGCGGCTGCACGTTTGCCACGCTCTGCTCTAGAAACATGACATTTGACTGCGCTTTGCTACAATAGAACAAACAGTGCTGTCGAGTCAACACCACGCTTCCACCCCTGGAGCGCAGAGTAGTTGATTAAATTTGTTCTTGACTTATCGCAGCCTTCACTTGCTTCTATAAAGACAGAAAGAGAGTGAGACAGAACGCATTTATTTAGATTTATTCTGCCTTTTACACTTCAAAGCGCAGCTAATACTTTGTGTGCTGATGGAGAAAAACTTACAGACAGAATGTGAAATGTGTGCATATATGAAGGCTCATCTCATGATTGCTGTGTTCTCCTCTAAGCAGGAGCAAAACGTTGCTTAGATGCATCTGGCATACGTGAAAGGTCAGGCTTAATGGAGCATGCTGCTAAACTCTAATCAGACCTGTTAGATAGTGTGTGTGTGTGTGAGGCCACATTTACACCTGACACTATAGATTCTATTATAAAGAAAACGTCTAATGGCTTAATGTGCTGAGAGTGATATTGGAAACACAAATTCAGCATGCAGCTTATTAATAATCAATATTATCCACAAACGAGCTGATGAGCCTAGAATATATACATGCATAAGACGTGGCAGAACTTCTCTGGTATGTCTAAATCATTTTCGAAAATCATGTTTGTGCTTGATTAAAAATTAAAGTATATTTGAAAGAACGGCTGTAGTGAAATCATCAATGGGCAAGCATTTGTGGCTAGGGCTTGATCAAACTCACGCTGAGAAAAATACAATAAAACTCATCAATGGGCAAGCATTTGGGGGTAGTGCTTGAACAAACACATGCTCTACCACTGAGAAAAAAATACAACTTATTTTTGCTAGAACAAACTAACAAAATGGAATGATTATATGAAGTAGCTTTAATCAGGGAGTTACAAGAGCTCTGCGTGGAGTCTCAGTGCCACGGTAAGAATTAATTGGCAGAACAGAGTTGTACCGCACACTTGTGCCTCCTTTTTTGTCTCTCTCTCTCTCTCTTTCAGTGACATTTTAAGACTACAAACCTCTACTGATTCCAGAGATAACAGCAAACAACTCAGTATGTGTGTTTGTGATTGTCTTTTAAAAGCTAAACACACAGTTAATGCATAAAGTTTGCCGGCCGCATGTGCCGTGTGTTCCCAGTGCAGTTTGCTGTCATTTATGTGTGAGCTTTCTTGAGCATTTGGTAACGAACCATCTGAACAGAAAACAGTTGGATCCTCTAAATGAGTTTATGTGGCACGCATTGTTTGGATATGCCAGATGTCAGTGTTTCTCACATAAGCCATAGTCTAAGTTATGCTTGTGTGGTAATGAGTGTAGCGATGGCTCCCTCTCTGTTTGAGCTGGAATGGAGAATAGTCAGTCTGAGGTGTCACAGCGGGAGCACATAACATGACGCAATTAACTACCGATATATTTAGCATCTAATATTCAATAGTCACATTCATTAAACTCTAAATGGCTTAAAACCGAGGATGTAGCATTCAGAAATACACAACATGCACTCTCCATGAATAGAGTACATTTTTGTAGCATGATTAGAAGCATTAGAGAAGCATTTTCAATTTAAGTTTGATATTTATAAAGTAAACACGCACACAAACAGAAATTGTGCCATATAAAATGAATACAGGCCTCACTTTTTATACACTTTCTATTCAGTGACCACTTGATAGTATTTTAAGCACGATACTCTTCATAAACAGTGACACACGCTCTGAAGATGCCTGTCCTTGACTTCCTGTGACACAAAATCTTCATTCGTTTTAGCATCATTGAAAGTTTTCTTCTTCATGCTGACAACAATCACAACAAGCCCCAAGCACTGCATGTTATTTAGCACCTTTTCTGTTTCAATTATGCAAGCTACTTCCCAAAAAACACCCTCCTTTTCCTTTTCATCTCACACACAAAAAAATATTTAATTTTAACCAGTGACTTCAAAAAATTTTGAGCTGTACAACTTTTCCTAAAATACATGTTCCTCAATTCCAGAAGTGAATTAGAGGTATTTCAAAGGCTTCCCTTGGAAACACCCTATAAAGGTGAAGTTTTTCATTTCATTAAATTTAACTTTACTGAAATAGGCCGGCAATCTGTCATTAGCACAATGGTGTCCATCTTGTGCCAGTGATTATTTTGAACTCGGATCTTGATGAGAAGCCGTTTGGTCCAGATTGTGGCCCAGGATGCTTAAGAACAACCATGAAATATAAACCTAAATCCCCAGCTAAGAGAAACTGCAGCCCTTCATAAGCCCACAGCTTTATCTTAGCAGCTGATTTAACTGTTTTTAAGCTATGACAGAGTCTCTCTTTAGGCACAGTCTTCTCTACAGTATCTACATACCATTCATCATCTTAAAAATGAAACTAATGAACTCTAAGCTGACTAGCAAGTACTGTTTTGAAAATTTATTGGCATGCTGTTTAAGTGAAGGCCTGACTTTAATAAACTATTAAACTCTCAGTATCCAGTAGATTTTAAATTGATGAAGGTTATAAATCCACACACAGAAATTTGTGGATTTTTTCAAGTAATCAGTTTCCTCTGTATTAATTTACAACCCGTTTCACAATTCCTCAAGTGTACGGTCAGCCCTTGAACGTCAAATAATAAAATACTTTGGGGCTTTACTGTGTGTTTTAAACTTATGACTTTCCAATCACTTTTCCCAACTGGAATTCTTAATTTTCAAACAGATGGCTACTTTAAAAAGCGTTCCTATGCAGATGAGTTTTTTCCTAATTACCATGCATTAAATATGCCAGAGACTGTGTCAGTAAGCAAGATGTGTGTATTGGACTTTCAAGATACTTCAATGTCAAGCTTTATTATTATTATTTTAATTTATTATTTATTTTTTGATAGCTGCTTTGATGCACCCTCCCCACTCCATGTTGTCTTGCATAAGGGTCAGTGCTTTCAATGTAATCAGATCATCTTCATTTATCCCGTTCTAATTGTGAGACTCACACCCTGTGGCAAAATTAAATCATTTCTCCCTTTTTAAACCTGAAGTAATTATGCACCTATGAATTATTTATAGGACAAGTATAGATATAATAATTTTTAATCAACTTTCAGCTGGTGAGGGATGGACAGCCAAGTCTGCTGAGCATGTGTGTGCGTTACCATGTGTTCATCTGTGTGCAGAAACCTGATGCTCCTGTTTTCTCTCTCCTCACTTCCTGTGTGCCGTTGTCATGGTAATGTATGTGTGTCAACACAGAGTTTGACTTCCCATGACTAATTTCGCTAATTAACGCTGTGACTGTTGCACTGTGGGATGTGCGGCCTCGTGCATGCATCTCTCTAAGGACACTTAATCCCAAAGATAGCTGCTGTTCTATTACTGGCGGTTTTTGTGCTCCTATATCTCAAATGTTTCTAATACAGGACTATGGAAATTTTGGCTGCGTCCAACAGCTGTAAAATACTGCCTCCACAGGACACATTCAGAGGTAAGAAGGCATCAAGGCACATCCAATTTTACTTCCTGTCACCTGAGATGAAGGTTCATGTGATCATTTTGTGGAGGCTACGTTTTACAGCTTTGATATCTCACAATACTGTGTGTGTGCGTCCGTGGGGAAGGTGAATTAAAATGGTGTCTGGTGGACAATTTGCAGAGGACAGTTTCTGTATAAACAACTTTTGATTGCATTTGTACTAAGAAATTAATATTGTAGTTTTTAAATATTCGATTAGGTATCGCTCTCAAATTGCTCGCTGTTTCTATTGCAAATATAATTCCGTTTTAAATTGAACTGGCATAGGATGTTGCAATAGTAGTTTAACTGAAGTCATTCAATACTGTTAATATAAACACAGCAATCAAAACTAAATTGAAAGGGTTTTAATTGTGCCATGAAGCAGCACAAAATGCCACCCTACGTTTTCTAAGTTCTTAAAAATTAAAACACACACCAAACTCTGAATCGATTGTATAATTATATATCAAGTAAATTCTCTTTAGTACTCATGATATTCAACAGAAACCTAAGGTACTTCAACTTATTATATTAGTTATTCATAATAAAATTTCAAAGCTAAGTAGAGAGCCAACAGTGTTTAAATATTCTTAACCACATTTATCATATTTCCATAACAGGGTGCCAGACTGTGCTTATATTCTTATAGATGTTTTATTTAACCCTCACTTGCATGACATCTATATTAAATGTCTCTGTAAACAATCATGCTAATGTATATAAACAATCAATTTATAACATGTATACATACTGCCTGAAACAGCATGAAGTAATAAAAGCATGTCTTATGCTTGTTGTTTTACGCTGTATGTAATCACAACAATTATGTATGAATGCATAGAACTACATAGTCACTTCCAATGACTATACTTAGTCAATCACTGTAAATGTAAAATATAGCGTCTAAGCAGCCTTTTCTTTTTTAAGACTCTCTCCTCTTTGACCCCCAAATCCCTTTAGTACTGACTGTTGTACTAGGCACAATTCCCTCCCACATTTCCCTCTAAGACAACAATGTGGTACCACATCATAAGGTTTATCTGGGATAGTTTCATGCTCAAACCTCTGCTAATGAGAACTGTGAACCATTATCACTTATTATGGTTTCTGGCACACCATGTCTATAGAAAATGTCTTAGATATACTTTTAGCTATGGTTTGGTGGATATACTTTCAACTTGATTGTATCTTGAAGTATAGTCAATAGCTGAAAGCCAGGTTAATGTAGAAGGTCTCATTTGATGTGAGTGCTTGACCCGATGTCTCAAACGCATCTCATGTTGTGCAACCATTTTAGCATTGTGGCTATTGAAGCCCAGTTACCCTGACTGCTGTGCTGCTAGCTCTGCACTTGGTTACCCTAGTATCCTTTGTGTAAGCATTTCTGTCCACATTCTCTTTGGAACAACCGTTTTCTGGCATTTTATCAAAAGACGTTTTGAAAACACAATAGGATTTTTTCTTTAGTGGCTGTTCCACCTGTCTAGGCCACCACCTATTACATCAGTCTATTAGCTGTCTGCTGATAGTTTCTGCAACTTGTTCTAGCTGAGACTCTGGTGCTGAAAGACCTGTGTTTTTGCTTTCCAACCTCTTTTCTTCACTTGACAGTTCACATACTATTGGAGCTCCTGACGATGCATCTGTTGTGACTGAGGCCTTTACTGAGACCAGGGCAGTAGCTAGTTAAGTGAAAGGTGGGAACCATTCTAGGTGCCTTGAACAATTTCAAAAATGTTATTTTTAGAAAGGTCAGTCCCCCATCAGCACTGCATAGTCAGGGGGCCATTAATTACAACCATTCCAAAGTGGATGAATTAGCACACCCCTTTATTTGTGCATTGGGCTTATTTTGTGCTAATACTTGGTTTAATGTCACTTCAGATTTGCACGCTGCCCCATTACCAGTCATTCTGTTCCGCTAATAAATCATGCAGTGGCTTCATAGTGTCCATGAAATGGGACAAAAATGTACTCATTAATGTGCAACTCCTAAGATGCTATCTTACAGAACATACTTTGTGGCCTACAAACAGAACTTCAGACTGTACAAGTAAAAACTTCTTGTTTAGGGTTCCTCTCTAAAGTCTCGACCACTGTAAGCCGCTCATCATGTTGGGCTTTATCTTTCCACACACACTGACAAATCATCCGCATGGCAGATCACCCCTGTTAGTCCATCTAAGAGCTGAGACATGCATCTCTGGAAGTGCTCTGGACCAAAGCTGATCTCAAAGGGTAAGACGCTAAAGCAGAATCGGCCAAATAGTGTGATAAATGTTCTCTACATTCTCATGCCAGGAGTATCTGCCAGAAGCTGGACCATGTATCTAAATTGGTAAAAATTGCTGCTCCATTCAACGGGGTCAAAGACTGCTCTGCTGATGGTAATATATGCCACTCTGCAGACTGACTCACTGGGATTAGTTAGATCAATTCCTATTCTTATTTTCCCTTTGGGCTTTACGACAGGCACCATTCCCGCACACAATTCTGTTGGTAGCTCTTTACTTTAGATTACTCCCATTTGTTCCATATGCTCCAATTTCTCCATAACTTTGTTTTCCAATGGAATTGGAAATTGCTGCTGTTTATTGGGTTGTGAGTACACAGCAATGGTGAATGCAGTAGTCTCTTTAACTTTCCTAATCAAGAAAATACTTCAGAAAATGTTGGACTAAACTCTTCACCAGTGAGTACTCTACAAGCTGAATGGCCTCAATAGCTAGCAAGCCCAATAGAGGGTGAACAAGTGAATATATTACAAAGAGGGTTGACTGATTGTGCAATTTTGCTTTACCTGTTCTGCCTGTTCTGTAGCAGTTTATTACTGGGACTGTAGTTTTCCTTGTTTGGGCTATCAAATGGCCATTTCTCCTACAGTTGTACAGCCTTGTGGGGATAGCTGTGACTGCAGCACCTGTATCTATAATGTCCCCATTATTGTTATATTAGTGTGGCTCTCTGGGCTTATGCACTGTTTCTTTTCTGGGCCTAAATCTGGATCATCACTCTTTTACAGTCTATGGAAATGTGTCCTGCAACTAATTTATGTTGTTTCACTTGACTGATGTCTCTGCTTACATTAATTCCAGTTGAAGTTTTTCCTGAAAGTGACATATCTCTCATCCCTACAACAATAAAAATCATGTACACGGTGTGAGCGAGCGCCTGATGGTTTCATCACAAGAAGATACAAAGTTGCTTTCACTTTCACTTTTCCTTTGTGATGGAATGAGCATCCAATGAATATGAGCATCCAACTGCAGCACTCCTTTTTTGAGAGCACCTCTCCTAAACCACAAACATAATCAAAGACACTTGCATGTAGCTGCTGTACTGCTCTGAATTACTCCTGAAACATGTCGTTGCAGCACTGTGAGTATTGTTGGCACTTTCTGCTCATTTCTGTGATGTTCCATATTTCTCTAAAAATGTCACTGAAAGCATCTGCTAACTGATTAAATTTAAATGTATCAAAGCAACAAAAGTCCAGAATTACAGTGTTCTGCTAGTCGATGGACAGCAGTTCAAAAGCTATCTGTTGACTTTTCGGGCTTTTGTTTATGCACAGTAAATTTAAACCTCTCAAAACTGGCATTATGCCTTCCCACAAAATGTTTTATGAAATACTGAATTTGTTTGCTGTGTGCTCTGTGATGAAGCATTCAAAATGTTCTCTGCTTCAAAAGCATTAGGGTGATAGCCAATTTGTATTTCCAGACAAAACCTTGCCAACATTAGTGGCAAGCAGGGTGTCATTTAAATACATCTATGAATAAGGATGTCAGAACAGACACGAACTGGTGACTTAAAATGTCTAGTCAATGCTGTCAAGTCATGACCAAAAGCTGAGCTAAGATGTATTTCCCACAGCAGAACATAAAAATCTGACTTGGCTTTCACCCAAGGTGTCACATATTAAAACGCACCATCTGACAAGCAACATTCATACAGCAGAGGGAAAAATAAAGACAGAAAACAATTCTTACAGTGTGCATCTGGTTTCAGATGCTCTGTGCTCCCTCGTGAATGCTTACTCTCTCATCTGCCTATGTAAACCTGTTGGGACAAATACCATACCATGAATTGATACATTTATCAAATGCATAGTGTGGGACCTTGAATGTTTAAGTCACAGTCACTTGAATGCAGTGTAAGTCACATAAAAGCCTCTGCCAAATGCAAAAATGTAAACGATTATCTTAGAAAGCTATGTGGCATATCTATGTGGTGACTGTTAAGACCCTTACAGCAAACGTGTACTTTTTATAAACCCATAGCATTAAATGGCATTTGGCTAACCTGTGTTGCCTCTTTTGTTATTATGATTTAGTTACAGTTTTGCTTCTCACATGGGGTTTTCATTATTTCTTTCCACCCCAGCTCTCACCCCACCCCCATACTTTATTTCTTCACCACATTAGTAAGAGGTTTTTCTTAAATAAAAAAGACATTTATATTCAGTCAGTGTTTCTACTCTGTGTGGTGCTAATGCAGAAGAACATTAAGTCAAAGCTTTAAATCTATTATGAAGTTAGTTCATTGTACAGACAATGCTGTATTTGTGAAATGAACCGGAATCTATGTAGGCGTTTCATTTACTGTGAGCTATGACCAGTAGAACCTATACAAGACAAAACATTAAAATATCACATGGAACTATCTGAGACTAAAGTAGAGATCCAAAAACTGTACACGTTTAACAAGTTGGTGTAACAGAAAGAGTTGGAGAGGAAAGAAACCGAGAGATACAAGGTAGATAAGGAAGACGGTGCTAATTGGTTTGAATACATTGGGGAGGAAAATGAAGTAAAACTAGAAAATTAAAATGAGAATGGGGGGAGAAAAAAGAAAAGAGAGAGAGAGAGATATGTTGAGCATTTAGGTTTTAAATGAGGCCAGGAGCCCTGACCCAGCACAGCCACAGCTACTTAATGAGGACAAACTAAAATTATACACACAAAATGCAAAATTTGACACACGCATACATAAGATTATGAGCAAACACACACTCACTTACTATTGGCACAGATCGCAAGGACAGAAATAAACTGAATGTAATCCCATAAAACATCTAATAGAAAACACATCAGCAAAACTATTTTAATAGTTTTCTATTAACTACTTTAATAGATCTCACATAATGGTTATGTTTTTAATACCCAGCTCTCTGGAACGCTTGATTCTGATTGGTCAATCACACAGTTAAATATTTTTGTACAATGACCCTAACCTGCATATTTGATTGTTGTCCTTGGCAACCAATTTCTTATATTTCATGTGCCTTTTATTTACTTATAAAGCAGGTAGTCATGTAATTAGCATATAAAGGTCATGTTAGGGTATATGTTGCAATAATAACTGACTGTACATTTTCCTTTACATCCAAACTGAATGTGTCCACAATCCATGTATGGATTTACTACACAACAGATCATAAATGAAATGTGCAAACAGCTATATTTATGAAGTCATTAGCATTTAAGCTTTAACATGCTTTCTGTAAGCTGTGAAATAGTTCTTTTAAACCCAGGAGTGGAAATCTTACTTAAATAAATAAATATAAATTAAAAACTGAATTAAAAACTAAAAAACAACTCTTTATTATAATTGTGGAGAACTACCTTATCAGACCTGTGCATACAAAAGAGGTCGTCTTTATCTCTGTTTTATTCTTTATTAATGATACCATCTGATTCCGCTGCCCCTTCACTAAAATAATATTAAAGACCTTCTGAGTTTTGGCAGTGCCGTTTTAATCAAGAAGATATTATGCCTCACATTTCCTATGCAAGCTGAGCATTCTCTCCACTAAAGACAATATTTAGCAGCGAGACCATGCACTGATCATTCACGTGAGACTTCAGAGGAACGCAGCCAGGCGCAAGACTATTTTTAAATGTGGACCTTATGCTATCTGTGGGTGGATTCTTGCTACAGCTATAGTTAACCCTGCATCTGAAGTCAATAAGGCACAAACCTAACTGCTTTAAGAAAATTAAAAGTTGGGTCCATCAATTAAACATAAGTTTGGTTTTTACATGACTTCTGATTCTGGGCTTGCGTTTGGCTAGCTACATAACATCGCACTGGACTGTAATTCAAAAATAAATTTGGAGCAAGGACATAATAAATCTACGCAGCCCTTTATTTGATTATATAAAATTACCCTGTGATTTCTTCTAAAATTGCTATGGAAACAGACTTTTAGGTGTGCGTGTGATGTGTTAGAGGAGAGCTGGTGCTGAAGAAAGGTTTGTTTAACACCCTCATTGGCCTTTTCCATTAAAGGGGCATTTCACAACATTTTAATACAAGGTTCATTATGTTAAACATTAAAGTAATGTCCGTGGATGCAATAGGGCATTTTCTGTAGTCTTTGTAGAAAATGGGTTTGTTGGCTAATGGAGAGAAAGGTTCTAAAACATATCACACCATACAAAAGTATTTATATTTACACAGAGCACAGAGGGAAGAAGAAAAATCATATCAGTTTGTTGAATCTTTTTTTTTCTCTCATCCTCTCACATCTACATTTGGTTCATTATTATGATTTCATGGAAGTCTAATCATTGATTTTAGTAACTGTCATTGCTCAATGAAGAATGACAGTAGTGATATTGGAGTTCCCAGCAATCAGATATTTTTGTTTGTGTCGTTTCTTATTTGTTGATGCTTCTCAGACCAATTACAGAAATTCCATGCAGTACTTTTGCATTACAAATCAATAGCTATTCTGTGGATATTTAAAAGGTCTATGAGGCAAACTGCAAACTCTCTTTGTGGGTTTGTCTGACATTAAGACTTTAAAGGGGACTTTTCTCAAACACAGCTGTCTGGAGGTGATGGTCCACAGCTGGGCATCCTCAGCTATTCCTATGGTAATAGGGTGGTTATGGGTAGCAAGTCAATATTAGCAGGAAAAAAATCACTTTCAGCAAAATAAAAACAGTGTGCAGTAGACAGTCCATGCTTTGAAGAACGTAGCTAGTAGATTTTATTCTCCTGGGTTAACTTATATCATACATACGGCAAGAATCGTTTACATTCCAGAGCTTATATGTTCTTTAGACCTGTATTTAAAATATAAAACAGAGAAAGATTTAAAAAACTGTCTCCACTCAGATCTAAAAGCTCTTTGAAGAACGATGCTAAACCTCTTTACACATCTTTTCAAATCCCCTATACTATTCTGTTTTATCAATCTATCTTTTCTGCAAATTTGTGACGTGTATGAATTCCATGCACATCACAGAAACGAACACAGTTTTGTGATACTTCTTGCTGTGATTTTGTAATTCTCTTACTGTTCTGTTAGTCACCATGGTCCCTTTAGAATTAGTTTGGTGCAGTTGTGGCCTACTGCTTAGAGTAAACCACTCTTCTTGTAACCAGAAAGTTGCTGGTTCGATTCCCCTTGAGCAAGACACCTTACCCCCAATTATTTCCCAGGTGCCACAGTGCTGCCTACTGCTTCAGCTGTGTTTTCACAACACTATTCCAATGTGTGTGCACTCACTAAATAGGTTAAATGCAGAGGACAAATTCTGAGTATGGGTTAGCATACTTCACTTCACATTTCTGATGGGGGCTAAGATGGTCAACGACAGAAGAGCAGAAACTATGTTGACTCCAAATAAAGTTTTTTTTTATAAAGTAGCTTTTTGTCACTACTGTACCACTACATCTTTAAATCTGCTCACAAAGGTGATTTCTCTTCGTTCTGTATCTGAAGCAGAGAAGCAGACAAATCCTTCAGCTAAACTTTCTGTTTCCTCCTGAGAGTGAAGAGACAAAAAGAGACTAATTATTCTTGATGACTATAAATGGTCATTAAAGGCAACAACTCAAAGAATACTTCTGAGTTGTACCTACAAGGCAACAAAACAGGTCTTTTTCTTCTTTCTAAGCTTCGCTACCACTCACACAAAAGAAACATCATTACACATTTTATGTTAACCAATTACTGCTGCTCTCGCCGGACGTGCTGTTGCCCTCTAAGGAGATTAGCATGCTGCTGAAGAGGAGAAGGCCAGAGGCTAACAGCAATCTGAAGAGGTGAAAGAGCAAAAAAATGATAAAGGTGAAGGAAAATCTGAATGGCACAAACAGATGAAGAAGAATAACGAGATGCACTTTGCTTCCACAATTACACTATACACCATTCTTGGAGTAACTGTTATTTAAAAAGGAGAAATAAATAGTCATGCGTAGTGCTTAGCCATCAAACACACTGTGATCTTTTGTGACATTTACGTGTTTTATATTTAAGAGCAGGAGGGAAAAGTCAGTAAAGAAAAAGTGATGAATTACTAACAGTCTAAACTAGACTTGAATTTCCTGAAGAAAATACCAGTTCAGTAAAAAAATATTATATTTAGATTTAAGTAGTTTCAGGTTATGATTCTGTGTGAATGCTGTTGCCATTGTTGGTTGCCTTGTCCTTGCCAATTATATTATGGTTATATGAACACATTAACTCCGTGAATAGATAAGGGGAGTAATTAAAATTCATTTGAAAATATTACAATGACGTCATTGTTGCCGGTGACATTTTGAATGCCTAACATTCTATTAACGTTGAAGGATTTTACGTTAAGCAGTTCAAGCCTAATTAATTGCAGAATTGAATTAATTGCTGAAATAATTACGTGAATTAATTTGTACAGAAGAAAAATATGAATTAAAAGAAGATGATTATCAACACACTGCTCGCTTTTCAAGAACTGTAACTAAATGCAAGCGTATTAGAAAACGGCGCTGGTCTAATCTCGGCAAGTGAGTCAAGACCCATCATGAATTTTGCCATTTAGTGAGGCACATAACCGCAGCTTGATTGGAAAGATTGTCACAGTAGCAATCACAGAAAACAATCACAGAATCAGATTCAGACAATCCTAGTTGACAAAAAGATTCTACTGAAAGGTGCATGCTATAGGCAACTCAAGAATCTATTCTCTCTCTCTCCTCCCCATTTTCAGTCACTCTTTCTTCCCCCTCTTTCCTCCCATTAATCATATTTGTTCACATTACCGAAGAGAAAGCTGAGTAACACCGTTGATAGGAGTCTTAATTAGCAGAAACGATCTAGCACTCACCAGAACCTGTGTGAAGATCAAACAGCCTATCTGCTTACCGTTCAAATATCCCTGTCATTTAGCACACAGAGCAAATTAGATTTTTCCAGCATTTTGTACCTTTCCGGGTAATTGAATTGCACAACTCATAACGAAACGTTATCTTCACAGATAGAGTGACGCTAACAAGGTAACCCACAGAATATCATCTTTTGTGCCCTGTGACCAAGAGCACTTAAGCAGTCACACATGTCTTTGAGGTGTGGACAGCTTAAAGCCTTTAATGAATTTAGTAATCAGAGGAGCAGTAATTACAGTAATGCCTGACTGTGTGTGTGTGTTTGTAGGCTTGTCACAGGCAGAGGAAGTCAGGCTAAATTACAGTTACTAAAAGATACACAAATAACTCAGCAATCACGCAGACATTTTAGCTGTCTTAGATTAGGTCAGCTAATTGGCACACTAACATGGCTTAAATAGCTCAAATTAATCTTGGATAAAATTAGTGAGGTCTATTTAAATGAGTCCCATTTCAGCTTTTTTCTTGTGCAGATCTCTCTCTTTTGTCAAAATATTCTTGCTCTTTCCTCCTCACACACTTCGCTTTGTGCTCTCTATCATAATTTAAGAACATAAAGCCTCTGGTATTTAGTTCATTTACATATTTCAATGTTTAAGTATATATTTCAAAGCTGATTTATCGAGCCAGGGAACAGAGATGCACAGTTATTTATAGGTGTGGGCGGACTGTGCGTTTCTATGTATTTTATATATATATATGTACTGTATATGTAGTGTATATATAGTGCATATATTTTATGCACAAAAATCTGTGAAAACTGTCAGACACACACACACAGCAAACATATTTTTTTCTGTATTTATGTCCTGTTTTCCAGGAAAAACATTACATGATGCATTTACATGAGAAGCAAACTGACATATCTATGACATATTAAAGCTTGCTTTAAAAACATCTGGCTTAAAACTAGAAAAACCTGCCAAAAAATAAACGGCATTTGCATTCAAATTAATGTTTGTTTTCTAGTTAGCCTAATGAATGTTTAGGTATTTTTATCAGAAAACAAGACAAGTAATACTGATCAAGAAAATGCTTTATCAAGTGCAGTGTGCATGAGAACAAACAAGTAAAACTGTAAGAAACTTATGTGCCCACGCAGCATAGAAATCCAAAATCACACGCAAATCTAATTAAAGTCATACTCTAAATATATCCCTCCCCGTTCCATACAGGGAGCAGGTGACCTGAGTTTTATACACATCTTCTGAGACTAATTTGCCTAACTCTAAATCAATCACTCAGCCAATCAAATCAGCCCATTGCATTGTTTGTTGCTCATAGATGCTCGGATTGGAATGAGTTTCATTTCGCTCCATTTATGAGGCATAATAAAATGTAAAATGAACTGCCAGAGGGAGTAAAGACAGAGGGGACTTGTAGCGAGGTTTATTCAGCGCCGCTCACAAATTACGTTTACCACTGAGCAATATCGCAGGGACTGGATGCTGTAGACACCCTCTAGCCACATATCTAGCGAGTGTTTGCTGTAAATGCAGATATATGTAAGCACGTTAGAGTTGCTGAACTATTTTGGTAAATTTAACAAACCTTCACCGTGCTGTAAAGTGAGTGAAGAAATTCTGAGTGGAAATCTGAGAGGTGTCAAATGAAGTCGGTACCTTCAGATTAACCATCCTTATTAAGGCTGAAATAGATGATTTCCTGTCTTGTGGCTGCTGGGACATAAAATTTCCTTGCTTTGAACAGATTTTTCTTTACTGCTTCTGACACGCAGCAGTAAAAACACCAAGCAGAAAA
>JAZGTK010002385.1:0-32169 GCA_036877625.1 Ambastaia sidthimunki | reverse complement strand
TGATAGAAAACGCCAGACAACTTGTTGTACTAAATTTACTTTATTACAGCGGATCCTCTCACCAGTGTTCCTCCATCAACACAACAGTAATGACAGATGAAAAAAATAGCTCATTTATCCCTAGACTTTTGTTTTCTCAGATTCATGAATACTTTATTACAATTTCAAACCATTTATTCTGTGTTTTTAAACTTTTTTATAATCTTTTTAGACATTCAATAACATAATACACGATCTATACATTTTGTTACAGGTTACATATGAGTTATAGTGGTGATGCTGAGCCAGAAAACAATGGGTGTGTTCCAAACGACATACTACCCATACTTGATTTAAAAGAGTTCAGTATGCAGTAAATTAGAACGCAATTTGGAACACAGCAAATGAATACTGATGTTTTTTACAGAAATGTAGCCCTTCCCCTCAGACCAATCCCTCTCCTAAACTTCTCATTTCATTTCTTTGTAGTGTTGGTGACAGAAGCATTCAGGCCCATTAGAACTAAAGTAAGCATAAATTTTTTTACAGCCTGTCATTATTTTTTTCTGGAGAGGACACAATGCAGTAGTGACTGGGCTTGGCAGCTGTGTAATGGCACAGTGTTTGACCAGAGGTTTAACCTCCATTTTTTTATAATAAAAGTCATTCTAATATTTCTCATATATCAGTATTACTTACAAATCCCCTAATTTCAGTCAGTAGGACAAGTGTTTAAAACCAGGATACATTTAAAAAATAAAATGTTTAATCTATATCGCTGGCAGGTGTGACAAATAAACAGGTATTGCAATTATGAGTAATGCCAAACAAATAAAACAACCCTTACCCAAAAAATATTTTTAACAACATAGTTAGACTAAACAGCTTGTATGTTGGTTAAAAACAAAAGGTTTACTTTGATATCAAAATGAAGATCTGTGGGAGAATTAAAATAGTAGAATTTGACTTTTTATATTTCTATTTCGCACATTTGTGCCTTTAAATTGAAGCCACGCAGCACCTACTGACATTCACACGCATGAAGGGTTCAAAATGAAGGTGTCTGAGAACATAGAGGACCACATCATGTGCCGAAACTTTCCTGTGATCAACATAAAAACATTTCTGATAAAAATGGAAAACAAAGTGTTTAGAGGTGACATGTAAACACGCACTACTCCCTGAAGTTCAGATCTAAGGCCTAATCTCCTTGTACACAGGCCTATAACCTCTTAAAACTCAAGGTATATAGTTTCTAAATGTTTTTTAAACCTTTGTATATATGCAGAGAGTCTTGATGGGGTGTGTGCCGCCATCACACCTGCTAACTTTTTTAAAACCTTTATTTTAATCAAATATACAATATGAACACTCTTCAGGTGATGACTCTGGAGTTTCGATAGGTACACTGTACACTTGCTCTTTCAAATCAGAGCTGGATCCATTTGGTAATTGAAACAATCTCGTTTGGGATAATGAAACATAAGGGGGATGGGTTCTGCCTGGGGGGCTGAGAGGCAGTATTTTCTCTTCACCAAAGATTGCACAAGGAAAGAGGGAGTGGTGGGGGTAACATTGTACTCAATCAGAAGTGTTAAAACGTGAGTAACTTACAAGGTTCAATGGTTTTCAGTCAAGGGGGTGTCACGCAAACCAACTAGACAAACTCACTTGGAACAAAAGTTAGTTGATGAAAACCAACCCCTCCCCCAAAAAAGTGCATTCGGGCATCCGTCTATTCAGAAACGCTGGATCCGGGCTGAGCTTGCGCGGTGGGGAGGAGGCAGATGAAGCGCTGGGGAACAGTGCGAGCAGGCAGGGGCATCGGCAGCACACCTCATATCCTCAGAACGCGGGGTAATGACACCTGCCAACCGGGCGGCACAGAGGACAGAACAACAGCAGAGAGGAAAGACATCAAAGGTTTCCCTGACAGAAAATTCATCTCAGTTGCTTTCACCAGCCAACAAATGAGGGAGAAATACAATTACATTTTTTGGCTGTCTCTATCTTTGGGGCAGCTATTGATTTATTAAAATATATCCGCTTCGTTGACTAGTCAGAAGTTTGGACACACCTGGCTGAGAAAATGCCCAGTGTTCAGACCTGTAATATAGGCAATACATTAAAGAGGATAAAATGGTGGAGAACATTAGTCTTTGGTCACTACGTTTTTATGTTATTCTATTATTTTAATTACTTTATTACTATTTTACACATTTTAGAATAGTAACAAATATACATTATATATTATTAATATATATATATATATATAAATTTACCTACATTACAGCTCTAGGCATTCTCTCATCCTCCTTCATGAGGCACTACCTCGGATGCCTTATAGATAATATTGAATGAGGCAGCACACTTGAATTCACTGTATCCAAACTTTTGACTGGTAGTGTATTAGTGTGATACAGTGAACACACCCTTTGCTATTTAGTGTCCATGTCATGTGAACCGGATCATGAGTGTTTGCTTGCTCCCAAATTCTGCCTGCTGGAAAATATCACAAAAAGCCTGCTGTCATGACCTTATAAAGAAAGGAAGTCCAACACGCTCCGATACCTCTTTACATTCCCAAAGTGTCAAAAACAAAACGTAACCTGATGGAGGACAAAGTACATTCAAACAGGTTCATTGATTTACTCTGATAAATCAAATCACTGACAGGTTTGAACCTTCATATCTACCACTTCCTCAAAGATCTCTTCCTCAAAGAGTGACCATATAGATTTCTCAGAAGAGTGAACCCTGAACAAACATCTGGAGAACTTCAGGTCAGACACTCGACGAGTGTCAACACACTACATTACTCGGTTCCATAATTCCAAAACACTTATAAAAATACTCCTCAAAAACACAACAGGCTACATAAAGTGCTTCTGCTTGGCAGTTAATAAAAGGCACCTTTTAAAGTCCATTAACTAAATGTGTTTGGTATTATTGTGGGAAAATAAAAGCCTATCTATATGTATACAACCAATCAAATTCACACACTCTCAAATTAGCACACAGTCCTCATCATGTTCTATATTAGTTACATTCTGTTACAACATTGGACTATTTTTGGGTGCCCATTCACTATCTGGGCATAAGATTAGACTAATTCTTAATTTGGAAGTGTTTTTAGTAAACATTCATATATTTGCATGTCTCTTTTCAAACCATTATCACACTCAAGGCACTGAATATAAAACTGATACAAACTGATACCCTAAAGCTCCCATTTGCAACAGGAACTATCTGAAAAAAATCAAGAACTGCAGCTTTAATATACTGCTTTTGAGTCATGCAATAACAAACCATGACAACTGGCTGACATTATAATAAATGTTGGAAATATCAAAGGCTAAAAGTTGACTAAAGACAGATTGTGTCATAACTGTGTTGCCTAATTCAAGTATAGACTTAGCTATACTTGAATCAGGCAAAGCAAGCAGGAGATACGAACAGATTTGTGCATGCTTGCACTGTTCCAGAAAACCTAAACAGCAAACTGCAAAAACACACTTCTTGGGCAACCTGACCTCACTGACCTGTACCTGCCAACTAAACGCTACAGAAACGCTTTATATAGTCACGTACTTTTACAAAAATATGCATTTTGATTCACAAATAAGTTCTGCAAATATACAGGGCTTAATATAGGCAAACTCTTGCAATTGAACCTTAATCTGATATCTTAACCACTTTACAAACTTTAACTCAAAACAAATGGCTGGCTGTCTTCCTAATACAGACATCACGTATACTGTGCATTTTCAAGTTATTTTGATTTCTGTTTCTAAAACCCCAAACTGTTCCCTTCTCTAAAGCATGACAGCAGGCTGACAGCAGGCTGACAGCAGACAGATAGTTTAGAAGCAAGTGTCACTATTCCCTGCATACTCACATAGTCATTAAGGACTTTATTGTTGAGAATTATGGCCAACATCTCCTTTTCACATCCTTTTGGTTTATGAATCCACGCATTATGTGGACTTAAGCTTATTCAATGAACATCTATTTCATATATATATATACACACACATACACACATTTCACATATATGTGTGTATATATGTATATGCGTGTATATATAGGTATATATATGTCTATATATATGTATCACACAAAGTTAGAACACCGCTTGACCTGAGCAATATTTATTATCGTTTACATGCACATCTGCATGTACAAGGATAAAAGAAACAAGAGGAAAAAGACAGAGAAGAGGGGACTAGACAGAGGTGGGGTAGACGAGTGCATTTAGTTCTGCTCTCTGTGCCTGTTTTTATTTTGGGCCAGTGCGTTTGCCCACCCCGTGTGCAGGGTTGGCACGAACGCACTGGCATCTATGTGTAGGACAGGTGCGAACCGTTGGATATCTGAGATGTGATGCTGGTGCTCCTACTCATGCCCTGTTCAGTGCGCCCCGCTGAGGTGGTCCTCCTAAGCGCCTGGGGGCTGTTTCGCATCCCCATGCTGCTTTTTGGCATAGCCCCTGGGGGGCCTGAGGAAGAGTGGCCCCATGGTGGAAGCCCACCTCCGGGGATGGCTTGGCCCCAGCTCTGCTGGGCCTGTGCTCCTCCCTGACTGGACTGGTAGTGGTGGCTGGACCCTGAACCGGTGCTGCTGCCCCACTGTGTCCCCTGAGAACTATCTGAGTGGTGCTGATGGGGGATCCAACTGCCCGGGGCCCCAGGGAAACTGTGGCTGAGGCCCTCAGGAGAGATATTAGCCAACACCATGTTGCTGAAGCCCAAGCGCATGCTCTCGGAGTCAAAGGCCTCGATCTCTCTGGCCTGGCGCTCCAGAAGGCTACGGATCCGCTCTGTGCGCTGGTTCTGCAAGGTCAACATCTCTTCTTCAATCTGTAGGATTCAGAGAGCCACATTAGACTCTAGAGCCACTGTAGTACAGCATAACATGGCTTTTCAATGATGGCAAAACATGTGCATAGGTGAGGTGGAACATTCGGTGACATTAGGTCAATACGCAAGCGATTTCTTTTTTATATTCAACCAAATTGACATAATATATGAGTTTTTCACCCAAACCCTAAAACGAACCACGGTAAACTACGGTTTTATCTTTTTCACCAAAAGATTTAAGGACTATTTAGATTACCAGACAATTCTTTTTAAAACATGGTAAGCAATTCATACATTAATAATGACAAATTACAATGAAGTGTGTATTAAAGTGAATGAGTAGACCTTGGTCTCCAGCAGGGCTCTCCTCAGAGACACCCTCTGCTCCAGCTCCTTCCTCTCTCGCTCTTGCTGGGCGTCTGTCTGCATCTTTATCTTACTCTGATACGCATTTAAAAGCTCCAGCTCCTGCTGCAGCTGCATCCGTAGCACCTGACACTCCGCCTCCTGCGCCTCGTCCAATCGCAACTGAGAGAGAAAAGTTCATTTTAATCACATGATCAGGCACTGATGGTTTAATCTATCTTATCATCAGTCTTGCACTCACAGCCTGCGTGGAGAGCATGTTGTTGATGGTGTGGTCGTACTGCTCAGCAAGGATGGCTAACTTTCTTGTCTGCTCCTCCTTTAGTCTCTTCAGCATGGTCTTGTGTTCTTGCTTTGGCGTGCTCTCCAGCAGCTGGTTTCTCAGGGCTTTGAACTGCCGGGTTTGGATCTTGCACGTATCCTGGAACTGTTTTTTGATCTGAAGCTCTTTGGGCTGTCGAAGGAACAAGATGGAGCAACATCAGTAAGCAAAGGAATTTTTCAACTGATTTTGCTTCAGGATGTAGATTATAACATTCAACATCAAGTGGCAATGCTGTTACCTTGAGGCTCTTGGGCTGCTGTCGGACCTCCATGACGTGCTTGCGTCTGAGCTCCCTCTCTCTGCGCTTGTTGTACTCCATCTGGTTGGTGAGCTCTGTCTGGTGCTGCAGGCGTATTTGCTCCGCACGCATCTTCTGGATGTTACCCAGGTGCCTGAACTCCAGCTCCTGCATGGACTCATGGTGTCGCAGTAGCATGGCGTGCTCCAGATCTTTCTGCGTCTGACGTTTGTTTAGCTCCTAAGAACACATGCATAGGAACAACATGGGATTACTATACCCAAACAAACACAAAGTGTCCAAATTGTCAACTCTGCGGAGGCAGAACTCTTCAGTTTTGTAAATAAATGCACATGTGAGCCCTCTGTTGGCTAACCTCTCTCATGAGATCTTGCTCCACGTTGTGGCGTGCGATGAGAATACGCCGTTTGAACCTGCGGCACTCAAGCTCCAGATACTGTCTCTGTCGACGGAGTAGATTAGCTTCCTCCTCCGCCTGGAAGTGCTGAAAGTTCTCCTTCTGCTTGGACAGCCACTCCTGCTTTTCTTTCTTTGGTGTGGACTGGTTCTCATTCAGTTCCTACAAAGAAATGGTGCAATGTAATGAAATATTATAGAGGCTGGTGAGGCTACCCAGTCTGGTTTATATTTGCATGGCTTTCTGACCTCTTTGAGCTGTTCCTTGCGTAGTTTGTACTCTCGTTTCTGAGATTCCAGGAAGCTGTTGAGCTCCTTCTTCTGTTGGCTTTGAATGTGCTGCAGAAATTTCTTCTCATCAGTGGCAAAAGTTTTGGCCTAGAACACAGAATGATGCTAAATTTAAAGACCAGTCCTTCACATTTCATTAAGACTGTTAAATGATAAATGAGGTTAATTCCTAGCCTTGCAAATAAATAAGTTATGAAAATTCCATCACATCTTTTGCATCTCATACTATAAGAATTTGCTGTTTGATTTGTGTAATTATGTTACAGTACATCTTTCTCCATAGAGGCCTGGTGCTTCTTGACCAGTTTGTCCATCTCGGCAGCAAAGCTGTTCCTCTGGTTCTCCAGTTCCTTGTCTAGTTTGAGCCTGTGTTCATCTATCTCGCCCTTTAGCTTGTTCTCCAAGGCCAAAAGTTGTTTCTGGTGCTGTCTGCGCATACGTTTGTAGCCGGACATCTGCTCTCGTACCTCCGAGTCCTGCTCGTGCTCCTGAATCTGACGAGTGACCTAATAAACACACGATTACATCTTGACCACTTAAACACCAGATCTTTAAGAGTTGTAGAAACATAAAGAATTCAACTAGAAGTAATCAGAGAGACAGACTGTCTGAGTCTTATTTCTTGGGTGGTAATCTGGTTCTCACCAGGGACGCTGTGCGGATGGTTGCAAAGTGCTCTCGATTGCGGTACTGGCGCCGTGGAGTTTGTGCCGGGGGCGACTGAGGCTCGGTCGGCGGTTTCTGAGACTCTGTGTCTTCCTGATAGCTCTCCTCCTCCTTTAACACAAAAACACAGCGTATTGAGCCACGTAATGCAAGAATCGACTTTGTGTCGCTTGTGAAAGGAAATATGGGAAGCATGCAAACCGGTTTGACGTGGATCACAGAGCTGTTGGGTATGATGGTTTGGTCTTTCTCCATCAAGTCCACTTCGCTCTTGTTGTCGTCGGTGGCATCTGTGGCATCAGGCAGGCTGTTGACAGAGCTGCTCTGTGAGCTAGCACTGATGGACATGCTAGGAATGGACTGGTTACTGCCCACACTGTTCACCGTGCCGGTGCGGCCAACACTGTGTTCTACCTCCTACAACACATTAAGGCTCCATGAAATCACTTGATAAGTGCAGATTCGTTGAGACGCCATGTGTATAAATGAGGACGAAACACAACTGACCTCCTCATCATCTGGGACCTCCACAGCAGGGCCGTTGTGGGCCTCCTGGAAGAGGATCTTTTTCATCTTGCGGTACTGAAGGTTGTCTAGCTCTCTCACAGCATCTTTGGTGCGCTGGATCAGGTCAATAAGCACAGACTCTGGCCGCTCACGCTGGACAAATGCATGCTAAAGGCAGACAAGAGGAGGTTATAAGGGTCAGTATGAAAGAATAAGATCCTCTAGAGGATACTGAGTGATGTTTTTTTACTTTATAATAGTAAAAAGAGCTTCTTTTGACCAAGTAGAATAAAATGTTACTAGGCTAACCAATAAAAATGGCCCACATGCCATGAGTGTTTCAGGCAGCTGATGGAACCTATTATGTAAATTTTGATGTTTGATGCAAATGCTGATCTTGTAATTGCATTTTTATTTCTTGTTACCTTGTGGGCAGCGTAATGTTATTGAGGTGGATACCAAAAGGTTATTTTTAGAAATTACAGTCTTGGAAGCATCAGTACAATTGGACTGAAAAACATACATGCAATCAAATTACAAAAAAAAATAGTAAAATAGTTTAAAAAATATTTTTTAATCGCTCAAATAAAAAATAATACAATGACTCATTTCTTGTGGTTGGGCCATGGGATAAACTAAACTACTAGTAGATTTAAAAACTTAACTTTGCATGTTAAAACTACACTTAACATTTTTTCTGTGTCATAGGTGCAAGAAAATATTATAAACAAAAGCATTTTGAAAACACAAGCTAAAAGCATCACAGTGGAGAAAAAAATGTAAATATATCAAAGCATCCCTGAACATTGTAGAAGATTCTTCAGGAATAAAATGTAATGAAATTCACACGTTGGTTTAAGCTTGTTTAGCTTACTTTCAGAAGTTCTTCAGAGTTGGGTCTATCCTGTGGCAACTTCTGAAGACAGGAGTCCACAAAGTTTCTAAAGTAGTCCGTCCTGGGAAGAAAGATAACAACATACGGCTCAGAGCTGAAGAAAGTTATCAAGTTCACCTGAGAAAAGCCATTACTCATGTACTGTGCTCACCATTCACTGGACTGCAGCGTTGGGCTTTCGTTCTGAGCAATGTGGTATAAGGCACTCATTGCATTCATGTTAAAGAGTGGAGGTTTCCTCTCAGCTGGAGGAGAAGAAGGTTCATCAGAAACAAAAAGTGGACAACTGAGCAAAACACAGTCATATCATCCACATCCTTCTGTCTCACCTAATTCAATAGAGGTTATTCCTAGAGACCAGATGTCAACCTTCCCATCATATTGACCTTCATCCATGGCCAGAATCACCTCTGGGGCCATCCTGAGACAGAGAAACATCATACAATACAACTATAAATCATTACAACAATACAATCCTGTAATCAAAAGGCAGAGATAGAATCTGCAGTTTTGAATGTTTGGGCTTTTCGACTGACAATGGAAAATTCAGTGGAATGTGTTTATACTTCGTTACTCGCAAAACAGACTTTAAAAGTAACAGAGAAAAAGAGCAACTTACCAATAAGGAGTCCCCACAAATGAATTAGCTGGAGACGCGATAGACGCAGAACCAAAATCGGCCAGCTTCACCTGTCCAGGCTCCGTCAGCAGGATGTTCCCGGCCTTGATATCCCTGTCAAATAGCAGAAGAGCAAAATGAGCACAACCTTTTTGCATATGTACAGAAAAACGCATRTATAGAGCCCTGCTTTATATGCACTGTTGTATTTGACATTGTTTTGTAACAGGCTATTCATTTACTGTTAGCGCATTAATTATTTAAAAAAATAATAAATATATATGCAGTTATCGTGCACTCGAACCAGTTTAAGTTCCATAAACGACAACCCTGCTCAGCAGATATCTGCATCAGCCATTGAGGACCACACATGGACCACCAGGACAGTGAGAACCATGATTGGTACTGAAACACGACGCCTAACTTGAGCCTCACCTGTGAATCATGTTGTGGGAGTGAAGGTACGCCAGCCCCTGCAGAGCACCATGAGTAATCGCTGCTATCTCCATTTCCTGTAACGGTTTCTTGTGTACTGTCAGAAAAGTTGAAAGGGAAGAACGGGTTTACAGAGGTCTCTCGAGAAGATCAACTGCTTCGTCTAATTTTAGTGGATCAGGCTGACAAATACTTTTATAAATAAATGTTCTTTTTGTTGTAACTGGGGGGCATTGTACAAGGTCATATCTTTGCAGTTAATCAGCACATTAGGCAGCCATAAAAAAAATCAAAGCTTACCCTCCAGAAGATCTGAGGCAGAGCCCAGGCAGTACTCCATAACCAGCTGAGAGACAGAGGACACGTTTCAGCTTGTTTTCAACATTTTTAAGTAGTGCATGTATACGGAACACAATTAAATATGTAAGCCATGCTGGCAAAATGAATAAGCACTGGCTAGTTACGAGCTAAAGGTAAAACAAGTAAAAAATTGGTCTAATTCGGTCTCAGTTTTCACAGAAATTTGTTCATTAAGCCTTCGTCTAGTGATACTAATAGCAGTTATACGTCTAAAATTCTCTTTATTTGTATGTTTTCTGACAGGTGACGCTTCCTAAATCTTTTGGTTTAATAATCCACGAGAAATTGTTTATTTTTGCTTTCTTCCAGATGACTGGTGCCTCAGACAGGTGTAGCTAATTCATTTTTTTGTCAGATTTTATTAAATCATATTATTTTAAGATTTTTTTTAATGAAGAATGTGAGAAAAACAAGAACTCGTTCTCACTGAACTCTTTGCTCATTGTGACTCATTTTGCCAGCACGAGTCACATATAACAAAATGTACAGGACTGCCTCTGATACCCTCTGCTAACATAAGGGTATGAGCTTGTGAGTGAAGCTGGTAGGGTCACGTTTCTTACCCATGCTGTGTGTTCTCTGAGGTAACATCCTTTATACTCGATGCTGTTTGGATGCTTTATCCTTTGAAGGAATTTGACCTCTTTTATTATATCTTGCCATTTCTAAAAAAGATCAAGACTGGATTAGAAGAGAATTAACAGTTTCATCAATGAATCAGTGTGCTTGCATCACTAAGCAATGAGACCTGCATACAGTCACGCAAGGAAAACTCCCTTTCTGGGCGGCATGAAGAACCAACATATTTTAAGTCTGATTAGAAGCTCAGGTTACCAAGGCATGGCATGATATACTGTCAAACACCTTGAAGCTTTTAACTGATCAATAAGCCTTTGCTTCTCATCTTCTAAAAAGAATGGTAGTTATGATCCTCCATAAACCTCACGAAACCTTTAACACGCCTACCGGTAAATGGAAAAAAGACCGAGTGTGTCAGAGCTCTGATTAAATAATGATTCATGGGATATATGCATCATGCAGTACGCTGGAAAATGGAAGGATACAACTGCTTGGTGGTTAGCATAAAAAATGTTTTAATTTTCACCTCATTGGACTGTTTCCCACTATATGACATTTTCTTAATAGCCACCACCTCTGAGGTCCGCACGTCCCATGCCTGTAAAAATAAATAATAAACAAACGCAGTGGAAACTAAGATTAGAACTTCCTTTTCTGCAGTGGTTCCTCACAGCCTAAAATAGAACAGCATGGTTCCGATTAATGACTAACAAAGCTACTTTTGTTAGCTAGAGTGTCAGCCATTTTGTGTCTGAATTACATGGAAACTCATTGACCAACTGTTGTTGGTGATGTAACAGTGAAGATTGGATCTTTTCCGTAATGAGAAGCTCTATTTTGCATGTTCAAGTACACAAACTCGTGGTCAGGCTGTCTAAGTTCATAGTTGAGCATCGGTTATCAGTAAGTCTTACAGAAAGACTCTAAAATGAGATGTTTATTAAGTGTGCAGTCTTTTGCATTCTTTGTATGGCAAAATTTTATTAGCACTGAAGTTCAACCAGTTCAATACAACTCAGAATACACTGTCATTGATAGAAATGTTATTATAAACACCCAGACTGCAGGTCAACAACATCATTATGCTTAACAATTGTGATTAAATATTTTCATTGTTTGACATCTCTAATGTCTAAACTTGTCTTTATTCAGATACTCACGAAGTATACTGCACCAAAACTGCCATGACCGATTTCTCTCAGGTCTGAGAACAGTTTTTCAGGGTCTTCTTTAAAGAAGAGCTCGGCGATCTCGGGGTCCTTAAGGCTCCCCGCGCGAACAGCGTTGGGCATGCTGGGAGGGGGCGGGGCCTGAGCCGCAGCCGCCAGTCACTATCTGGGTCTGCGACGCGACAGCCCCCACTGATGGCTCATCTGCAAGACAGTGGCCTCATGCGGACCAACACCTGAGAGAGAGAAAGAGAGAGAGAGAGAGAGAGAAAAAGAGAGAGAAAGAAAGAGAAAGAAAGAGAAAGAAAGAGAAAGAAAGAGAAAGAGAGAGAAAGAGAAAAGAGAGATCCTCGATGATTATGCCAACATGAAGTGTGAAAAAAAGTCTCAGCAACTTTTAAACTGTAAAGCATAAATGCACAGCAAGACATTGTGTGCAAGACCTTTTCATCTTTTCAACCCCATAAATTTGTGTGCTTGACTTATATATGGAGCAGAATAATAGAGGACTTTATTATCAAATAAAAGAAGAAATCATAAAAATTCTGTTCATAAGTCAACCCTGAGAGAAGCTGCTGTTTGCAGTAAAACAGCCCAGGCTGGAGCCCCGGTTTGCGCATTACAGCAGATGTGGTCACTGTGCAGAACAGTGAGTTCCTCTTCTGAGAGAGAGTGAGAGAGAGAGAGAGAGAGAGAGGGAGAGGAAGTATGCAGGAGACAATCAGGAGCTGCAGTCACAACATCAATGACCCTCCCACAGGCCACTGTTTCCTCTGTCCAGTCTTCTGCTCTGCTCAGAAGTCACAGGACACCAGGGTTACGTTCCTTAACCTGATTCAAACTTCTATATCATGAACTCTATGTAAAAAAATATCCTGAACATTTAAAAAAAATCTGTTTGTAAATATTACTCTTTATTACCATTACACTTTAATCAAACTTTAATCAGAATTATAACCATTAACTTGCCCAGGCTACGTGTCTGGTGCAGGAATTTACAATTTTGAATCTCCATCAACAGAATTTTGAAGGCAACAAATTGCAAAAGTGGCTGTTTGATTAAAATCATGGTTTGGAAGACAGCATTAGGTAAATTAAATTATAATCAGCTAAAAAGATAATTAATGAAAGCACAATAATGTCACTGTACGTGAAACATGTACAGTATGTGAAACAGACAGGAATACATAATGTTATTGTCTATTTATTTGCAAAATAGTGTCATTAATAAGCAGCCTATCAGAGCAGACAAGCACACTAACTCCGGCCAAAACTCAGGAGAGCGATCGCTTCCAGCGCCGGTTCCTATCTGAAGCCCAGCAACAACTTGCACATCAGTTGCCATGGCAACCGCCTCTCTGAGCCAATGGCCGAGAGGCTGCGAACGACCCTCTCAGAACGCGCTCTCAAACGATGTTTATCTGCTTACGTGCATGAATGACTAACCGACAGAGCGATATAATGAGGCAGATCATGACACCTGGTTCACAGCTGTGTAAATCTGGACTGAACATTCCAGATTGGAGTCACACACCTTGTAATCTCTCTGAATTCCTTTGGCAGTTTCTAACGCTCATTACATGCAAACCCTTCCTCTAGATTTCTAGATGGATGAAGAGACAAGCCATGTTAAAATCTACACTTAACAGCGAATACGCCATCATAATAAGATGGAGTCATTACGTCTGTTGGTTTAGTGAGACAACACATAATGGAACGTAAGGAGTGGCAGTCTCACACAAAAAACTGGGTTGGGATCCACAAAATGGATCGTACATACTAATTTGTCAGTGATGACAACAACAAAAAATATCATTACAAGTACAATTTGACATTTATTACATTTACATTTATTAATTTGGCAGACGCTTTTATCCAAAGCGACTTACAGTGAATTCAATGTATACATTTTTATTAGTACTTGTGATCCCTGGGATCGAACCCACAACCTTTCCGCTGCTAACGCAATGCTCTACCAGTTGAGCTACAGGAAGCTCTGACAACATCCTCCCTTGTTATTAAAGGGATAGTTCACCCAAAACTGTAAACATTCTTTATCATTTGCTCACCCTCAGGTCATTCCAAACCCATATGACCTCTTTGCCTCTGAGAAATATGTAAGAAGATATTTCAAACTATGTTGGTAACCCAACAACAGTGGCACCCATTGACTTCCACTGTAAAGACACAAAACCGCTAAGACATTTCTCAAAATATCTTCTTTTGTGTTTCACAACTTATATAGGTCTGTTATGACACAAGGGTGAGTAAATGATGGGAAATGGGTGAACTATCCCTTTAATGAGAGTATTAGCGTTATACAACCGCCCTGCATTCCTGCCGTGTCCTTTATTAGTAAACACCATCAAACTATAGCCACATATGGAATGAATGACCTCATTCTAAAATAGCGCTTTGTTTGCTGCTTGAGCATGTTGGGTTCTCGAAATGGTCCCCCCTCAGACACAATGCTAAGAGCTGAAGCTTCAGTCACAAGACTGGCCAGATCTTCGGCCTCCCACCACACCAGCTGCCTCACACCCTGCCCCCACTCGATCTGCCCACATACACACCAATCAGCCCGCTCCAATCACACTACACCATACTACACCACACTACACCTATACAACATGCATTTGCAATATAGCTACAGGCCTGACAGAAGCACTAACTATATTCCTAAATGGCCACAGCGTGCTAAACTGTGCCTTATTTCTGGAGACAGGCATTTTAAAAGGTTGTCCAAACTCCTGGTGAATTTCTATATATGTAGCTATAACATATTTTGATGCTAATTACCCACAATTCACTTGTGTAAACAGCTTACCAACACTGTCAGGAGGCTGAAAATAATGTACACGGGGTGTCAAAGAGAGCAAACTTTAATTTTATTCAGCAAAGGTATTAGTTTAATAAGGGAAACGCAAGATTTACTTGTCACAGCACATCCTTTCTGAAAAAATTCAAGTTGGAATCTGAATTGAATTGCCACACTGAATCTGAACTGAATCTGAATTGCCATTTTGAATTGGAATGACAAGAAAAATCATTTGCAGGATGGCAATTCAAAGAAACGGAGCTGTTACACAAAAGAGGAAGTTCAATACCGCAACACAAGTTGCGCAACAAAAACATGAGCATGAATTTCTATTTTTGACTAATGGACACATTTATTTCCTGTAGAATGCATTGCTTTTCAACCGATTACACATTTCTCCAATGGTCCAATAATAAACACATATCAAAAGTAATGCAATGTTTGATATGTGAAATAATTAACACAGATTAAACATTGCAAAAGTGCCAATAATAAAAACAGGGAAACGTTTGTGATGTTTGATGTGTTAATCAACCAATTTATCAATCAATTTATTACCAATGAAGATGCATGTAATCAGTTGAGATAAACATATATAAAGAACAATACACAATACAGCCATATAAGAATACTTTAACGTTACATAAACATTACATAAACAAAACTGTAAAGCCTTCTCTGAGCAAAATAACAACACTGTATTTGTGTATTATATGAATTTCACTCAATTTTAATTCTACTTAAGATTCAAATACAATTTTAAATCCTACCTGCTTCCACAAACACCTTCACGAATTATGGAATGTAATAGGTATTCGGAATTAGGTATTCCCAATTCAGTTCTGCATTGCTTCTGATTCTGATGTTAAGCATGTGACACAGGCTGTGAGATGGGAAGGCCGGAATGAGATGACACCCCATCATGCCACTCAACAGATACACCGAGAAGGAATGTGGAAGGACAGGATAACACAACACAGCAACACAACAACACAACAGGAGGGCAGGAATTCCCTGTGCTTTCATTTGCTTTGTTCAGTGTTTCACTATTTCCTGTTCACTAGGCTCATGTGTTAATGACAGTTCACATCGCACATACGGCATCTAGTGCTAATCAGCTCTTTAAGTCAACATTCTTAACTCATTTACTCATTTCAATCTGTGTCGGCTTTTATCTTGTTTTCTAATGACCTGACAAGTTCAAACGAAACTGCTAAAGCCAAAGCAAAGCCGAACCACCCAATCAGAAATGACGTTCTGGAATGTCATGGAATATGTGAAATACAAGGAAATGGTTCAATCTGTCCAATTCCAGTTTGTTTACGTATTATTATCAAAAATGATCTTTCATGGTAACGTTTCATACTGTAAATAACCATCACGGTCATATACATTAAATCTCTCTTCACATACCTTCCATGTTGGGCTTTAGGTTTCTTCAGGACATCTTATAAGTCACCCTACCCCTGATTCAAGTATCACAACATCCTTTACATTCAGATTAGATTAAGAGGAATGTCCAGGAACCTCCTCTGTTCAAGCTGGGAGTTCCCTCATTTGCTAGACAAACACAGCTCACGTTGACCTAGTGCTTCTCCACGGGCAGAGAGTTAAAGATGCTCGTGTACTGTGTATTTATAAACACTCAGTTTGACCTTGTGAGTGATTAGGCTCAGTGTACCGCCTGCACCTTCATTTGTGAAGTGTCATGATTTAACAGACCCATCTAGCTTCCTACTCATAGTATTGTTTTTTTGCAAGCAATATCATTTAAAAATGTTTCCCATACAAAAAGTGTTAGGACACAAAATTGTTTTTTTTACAGTGATTTGATCTTGCATAGCTGTCAGTTAAAACTTATTGTTTTAGAGGGCAAATAAAACTTTATGCATGGGTAAAAATTTAATTTCATTCATCAGATACTGCAGTCCAGTTTTGCAATAGCATTCATTGCTACCATAAATGAAGTGTCATTAATATTGACAGAATAATTACACTGTTTGTGTAGAATGGGTTTAAATTGTTTATGAATTGATAGCTATCTATGGAGTTACATCAAAGTTATAGCTATTACATAAATACAAGTCATCATTTTTTGTTGGCAAGTATAAACATCAAATCTTTATTAGTTCAGGGCCCAACAATCAACGTTCATTGATCAGTATAACAAATCTGATTACTGCATCTCTTCAGAGCTAACATCAGACCCAAACAAACAGCATCTACAATGAAAGCATCAGAATTGACAGACCGAGACAAACTTGTGTTTGTCACTTGATGAGATCAATGACAGTCAGAGGTCTGATATCAGATTAATGTGGGAATGGAGACCCCCAGGGCTCCAGTAAGGGATGCTTTGTGGAGAGAGAGGACAGAGACCCAGATTTAAGTGTCAGCCATGAGGTCAGAGAAAGACAATCGCGGTGGAGAAAGCAGGCAGTGTGTCTCAACAACAGAGGCACCATTCAGCCTCTCGGTTTGCATGTTTATGCGCAATGCAAAGCCATAAACAAATGCAGCAGGCCACCATGACAGCGCTTCGTTGCATTAGAATCACTGCAGCCGTTTCTGCGCCAATATACCGGCGACAACAGAAAATACTGTAGACCTGCAATGGACGGTGATCGCGGTACAACACCAGAGTTAAAGCAATGACAGGTAATGACAGCTAGGAGCTATTTATCAATCACCATCTCTACAACAATAAAAGGCATCATCCCATTCAAAGATGGTGGCAAGACAGTTGCAAACAGGAATATCCACCATTAATATTTAGCTCAACTGTACAAATACATTTTAGGCTGATTAAACTGCTGTTTATCAAAATACAGGAGCAATGTGTACAACACGAATGTATAATATACAGAAAGAGTGTGATTTTTTACAACTGTACCGCATGCAAGATTATATTTACACATGCATATTATACTTATCATCATAATGTACATAAACGTGATGCCCAACACTTAAAACGGCAGCATGGGCGAGCCCTGCCGATGACAAGCCCACCTTAATGTCCACATCACACACCTATAATCCTGGAATATACGTGTGCATTTCTCCATGATAAATATACGAATGATGTATTTACAGTAAGTTAATCAAGCGTCAGAAACTTATACAGCTGTGTTGAGTCAAACCACTGACTTGGGTGGAAACTAACTTAACTCGTACTGCCGTATTTCAAAGCAACTCGCTGAAATCGGTGCCAACCGACACGAACGTCCCATCAACGTTTGCGTTGCGTTAACAAAACAGGATCTAGTTAAACTTTAAGTTAGCAGAAGAGCTAACTGCTCACTTACCCTCACGACAGGCCAGAATGAGTAGCCAGCTCAGGAAAACTGTGCAAACACAGTAACAGCAAACCCGGAAGACAGAAACACGCCTATCGACCCCGAATCAGTCCCAGTAAACTGCGATCGCTGTCGAGCATGAGTGTCCGGTCCGGAAACTCTTCCAGCCCGGTACTGGTCAACGGTGGCCCAGCAGCTCTTTACACTCCCGGGCTACTGCTGCTAAAGATGGCGTCCGAGACAGATCCACTCCCTTACAGCTTAAAAACAGAGATAAAACGCGAGTCTTTTAAACACAACACCCGAAATGACTCCAAGACCGCACCTCAGATCCGCTTAGAAATGTTGATGGTTGTTATTTTGTGATCCAGTGTGTTTGGGATGTGGGCTGGTGATCATGTTGTGATGGTAGTGACTGTGATTTTTCCCTCACTGACCTGCTCTAGCGATGTCCGATTCGCCAGCGAATCGTTCATTCGAACCGAACTGAATTCTGAATCGAAAGAGTTCGTGAATCACTCGGAGCCGCAGAGTTTGGGAGTGTCATTACACGCTGCGATATAAAACTAACATCTGACATAGCCTGTGTAATTTAACAGCATTCATGAAGTAATTTACGTTTTCTACGTAATGTGTTTTACGCCATAAACGTGATAATGTCACGCGCGCCTTAAATAACACGGTGAATCGGTTTGATTGAACCGGTTCGCTAAAATGAATCGGACTAATGGTGGCTCCTCTTGTCCTGGTTCCTGGAACGCCAGTTCCGCCCTCCTAATGTGGGAAACTCCCACTGGCCCCTCGAGAGAGGGCATTAAAGTCTCCATAATAAACATCTATATACAGATAAATATGCTGGATATGACTATTTAAGACTTATGCAGGGTGTATCTGTGGTTTGTTGGGACTGCTAAAATCAATGAGGGAAAAGCTAGTAGTATGAATTTTTCCAGTGACTGTCATTTTTACATTCTTGTAAATATATTAAGATCCAACCCTGATGCATTATAGTGTTAATTGCAGCCTGGCTGTTCTCAAGAGGTAAACAGATGAAATCAGAGGAAAATGTAATGAAACGTGATTCCTTGAAAATAAGTGTTGTGTAAGCAGCAATGTAATGTCAGAATTATGACAGTTTATAACCTTCTGTTGATATTTTGTAGTAATACATTTAATGCATTTAATGCATCACATTAGTTACGTAGGGTGGCACTGGAATATACAAGTGTCTTGGATTTGAAAACAGGTTTCGGAGATTTAGAGCTTTAATGATTTAATGATTTCGATACTCCCATATATTAAACTGATGCTTTACATTTATTTATTTGAGTTTTAAAGAACGAATGTCATCTCATGATGATGATGGTAATAATGATGAAGAGTCCTTCTCAAAGATGTAAATGATCAGTATAAAGTTTGAAAGGCACCAGCCCTCTCACAGATGGAACTGAAGATAACTAGGACAAGCAGAGCAAAACTCATAAAAATCAAATGAGAAGGATTACAGCTTTCCTGTTTTCAGCATAATCCCTGCCCCACACTCATGGCACATTTCTCCACAGTTTTAGCCTAAAAACGACCAAAACAGCAGGTTTTCTTGGAATTGTTCAATATTGGTAATCACTTCTGCTATGGATCACTAAAAGGTTAAAACTGATCCCTGGGCAAATTTATTACAGTGATGTCAACAAGCAACCAATTGGTAAACAGACTAGAGAACCGGCGCTTTGGGTTGGTTCTGAGGCAGACATCCCTCCCAGCCAATGAGAGAACAGGATGCTGTCACTGTATCCAGGCGAACAGAAGGTTTTGAGGCTTATGGAATCTGTTTTATGAATGGGTTAAAAAGCCAAGCTTAATTCCATTGATGTCATTACAGAGTCATTGTGGTGTGTTGTAATGATTTAACACACAATAACAAAGAAATTCTTTGGGGACTGCATGACCCAGTTGACATCCCACCAAAAATGTCTAAATACACTGTGTATGAACTTTTGCTACAGTATTTATTAGATGTTTTGTGCTGGGAATAATTCATGATTTCCCCTTATGAATAGGTTTTAAAATTGAATCTTTGTTACAGAGGACAGATTTATTGTCGTGTTTAATGGTGTTTTTATGACACTATACTAAAAAAACGCAAAAGCATGCCGAATCAGGAAGTGCTGGAATTAAATTGCTTGGGAAAACATAAAAAACAGAAGTGAAGCTCTGTCCTGCCCAGAAAGGCATGATAAGTTAATTTGTGCTTTATCTCTACCTCCCAGGATTTCCTGAGAAGAAAAACAGAGAATGAGCTCTTCTGCTGTAAAACACAGCTCATGATCATTTTTTTACTTTCATTTTTTTATTTTCTATTTATAGAACTGTGTATCCAGACAGTAAAGTAGGAGAGGCAGGGTGGTTTCTGGACCCAATGCAGACCATATTCGAACCCATGTCCCCAAAAGATATGTAAACAAACTGCCCATTGCATCACAGCTCTGACAGTTCACGTTGTATTTAAATGTTTTAATAATGTGTGTGTGCATTTACAGCTGATAATATAGAACAAAAATGATTAGGCTTTATCCATATAGACACACATTGGTGCTCACATTGTTAAACCAGGTCAGAATAAACTGATGACAATATGTGACAGATGCTGAAAGCTTAGAAACATTAACAATTAGAGCTATAATATTTCACGTGTGTATAGGGAGGAGCAAAATGTCATGTGAAAATCCACGAAAATAACAAAACAAATGTCTTACTGATCCTAAAAAAATAGGCTTAATTCTATTTTTAGACTAGATTGATAATTCCGTTCTTGGGACATTCACCTATTAAAAAATCCCACTGTGTATTTAATAACAATTTCATATTTTATGTAAATTAAATTAATTCCTATTTATTTATTTAATTAATTTTGTGGTTTCTGGATGAACCATTAACCAAGAGAAACAGCAGGTGGCAGTCGCGCCCTTTACGCGATTCCAAAGGAAAAGCCGACGCGTGCATATGACGTCAATAAAGTTTACATGTGCGGCATGACAAAATGGCTGCAGGAGACGAACAGCAGCAAGCTCACAGGCCCGGAATATACAAACAGAAAAATAAACAACACAAACATGGGAAACATCGAACTAAAGGCGTGATAGAGCGGGAGAATAAGGGTATGTCTGCTCGTTTGATTCAGAAACGCACGAGCTTGAGGGGTCACGTGGGCAGTGCCTGTCTAAACGAACACGTGTTTAAATATTCCAGAGTTGATCCGTGCGATTTACATTAAAGTGTGCAAATTCACAAACGTATAACGTTGCCAAGAATAGTTTGGTTAATATGTTTGTATTATGTGGGTTTTATGTTATGTTATGTAGGTTTTAATTCTAAATACTGATAAACGTGTTTAATGTTTAGTTCTGTCCCAATGTCTTCAACGTTACGTGTAAGGCATAAACATGCGTCTTTCTTGTCAATCAAATTAGGTAGAGTTGCTGTCATGGCTCTCACCAAGAAACAGAGACGAGAACTGAGAAAAGTGGACCGCAGAAATAAAGCCAACCAGCTGCGTCGCAACAAAAAAGACTCGGTAATGCAACATATTGTAACTCTGTACATGGTTTACAGATCGATTAGACAGTGGCTAGATTAAACTCCTTTGGGTTGTTTATGACAACAGGTGTTGACAGAGAAACGCAAGCTGGGCAGCAGGGATGGACCTCCACATCTAGTGGCAGTCGTAGCTCTTCATTCTGGAGTGGATGCTGGAGCTGTTACAAAGATGTTAAAAGGCGGAGCTGATGGTGTAGTACATGAAGATCAGGGAGTCAGTGGGGCCTTGGATAGTTTTGGTCTTGTTCTGCCCCGCTTTAAGCAGAGATTCATCTTCTACAGGCCAGACACAGGTAACACAGTAAAGCAGTTGTAATCCAACATTTTATACAAGTGTGTAAATGTAATTCCACAAGATGACAGGTTTAGTACACAATTTAGCTCAGGTGCACCCAGGTGCTTGCTTTTACTGTTTGAAAGACTGTTATATGGAAAAACTAAAGATTTCTAATTTTGTAAGACATGTCTCTTATATCGTTTTATTTTAGCTGACTTGCATTCACTCCTGGATGTGGCAAAGATTGCTGATAGTTTGGTGTTTGTGTTGGACTCTGCTGAAGGCTGGGACAGTTATGGAGAATACTGCCTTTCCTGTTTCTTTGCCCAGGGCTTGCAAAGTTACGGTAAGACATAAGACAAAGCAAATCTTAAAACAGTTGTCATACCTTATTAAGTATAAGAGATACCGTATGGTCAGGTGTTCTCTAAACAATTATTTAAGATATGAATGTAATTTAATAAATAAGTGGTAATTGGTTAATCGACAGACATAATTAATCACAGAATGCCATGACTAACCAATCAGTATCAAGTATTCCGAGGTGCTGTAAAAACAAATGTTTTTGCCTCCATTTTGCTCTTCAGCACTGGTATGTCAAGGAATAGCCGATATAGCGGTAAAGAAGCGTGCCGAGTCTCGGAGAGTGCTCATCCGCTCTGTGGAGTCTCGTTTCCCGGGTGCACGTCTCTTCCCTGTCGACACTGAGCAGGACGCCACGCTGTTGCTGAGACATCTGTCGGCACAGAAACAGAGACGTCTGGGCTTCCGTTCTCACCGCTCACACCTGCTGGCTCAGAAAGCTACATACACCCCAAACCCCAGCCAGAATGGAACCGGGGGCCCAGGCACAGGGTTGGGGACCCTCTGTGTGTCCGGTTATATTCGAGGCTGTCCTCTGAACGTGAACAGACTGGTTCATATTACAGGTCATGGTGACTTTCAGCTCAGTCGGATCGATGCTCCCACAGACCCTTTGCCTATAACAGCAGCTCCCAGGCCAGTGAGACCAGGACGAGACATGGAGATGATGGTTAGAAGACTGCATTGTTCATAACTTCTATAAAGTGTTTATAATAACATAGCCATAAAGCTGTTTGTATATGTATATTGCCATTATTTGTTTATCCTTTAATATAAGAAACACATATTTTACACTGTATTCTAATTAGGTGCAATGTGATGTAATTTCTTCGGTGTAAATCTGACTTTTTGTCGTAATAAGCCACAGTGGGCAGCAGGACATTTTATTGGTTGCTCCAGTGGCCACACAGGGAAGCCCCGCCTACAGTGAAACCTTCACAACTGTATATTAAACTTCAAATATGTTCTCATTGGCTGTGATTATGTCTATCATGTGACGTTGAACCTTCACGTACATCTTTGTCCTGCAGGATGGTACTGATGGAGATGGTGGCGTTCGGGTGCTAATGAAAGCTGACCCTGAGAATAGGGAGAGCCTGCAGGCAGAGGCAGAGGTTGACCCCATGGACGGGGAGCAGACGTGGCCCACAGAAGCAGAGCTTGAGGAGGCTGAAGGTATCGTATGAGTTTTACATTTTGGGTGAATTTTCCTTTAAGAGTGAAGTTCATCATGTTAAAATTTTCACATGATCACCTTGATGTTTGTTAAGAAGCCAGAAAGAACAGGAAAGTGATGAAGGTTCCAAAGGGGACGTCTGACTACCAGGCCACATGGATCCTTAATGATGCAGCAGAGGATGACGATGATGATGATGATGATAATGATGTGGACAGTTGTGATGATGATGAAGATGAGATGATGGAAGATGAGATGGATGCTGATAATGAATCTCAGGTGAGTTTGGCTTATTTTCAAGCATGCAGTCTTATTCTAGCAGAAACAGATTGTTGATAAATCACTTCCTTCAGAGGAAACAAAAACTCTGTATCCTCCTCTGCCATGTGCTTATGAACAGGAAACTATTAAGGGCAGTGCACCAAAATAAATCACAAAGGGGATTGTAAACAAATTTGAGCCTGGAAAGAATTTTAGCATAAAAGCAAAGCTGTAGCGTATCTATATGCAATCACACCTCATGTCTTCTGAGAAACCCTCAGGTTGGCAGGTCTGGTCAAAGCAGGTTATTTCACGAAATCCAGGTGCATCCTAACGCACGTGCTTTTAATGCGCTTTATCTTGATGATTGAGGTGCTAAATTAAGTCGTTTGATTGGTGGAGACGGGGGTGGGCACGGAGCGGGCGGAACAGTGCATACGTGACCGGCCGTTTGTGCGCTGCATGGTGGAGCGGCACTGTTTGTTTTTCTCAGTGTCTGCTGCTTGGCCTCAGTGCCAGTCATCCCGACGCAACAATAGTGTTTGGAGAGGGGGTCCCGAGAGAAGCCTCCTGTCTTCCTGCTCTTTGGACAGAACTTCCTGTCGAGACTCGCAGAGGGGGCGGCCATTTATTTATACCAGCTGGGCTTGAAAGAAACGAGGGGAAACTCGACATGTATGGAAGCTCTGGTCAATTTATTTTCTTTAATCACAATTAGCATGCGCTTGAAGTCTTGGGGAGCACCAAAGGAGATTTTTCAATGCAAGATGTTAACAATGGGGGAAGTGGTACTACAGATGATTACAGAGATTATTTTTATTACTGCACCTGCGATTGTTCTGCAGATTGACCCCGCGGGGGGTTAATGCACCCCAGCAGCATGTCTTGTCCTCTTCCCATCTTCCTTGAGAAGTACCGTGTCTATTTAGTGGACTTCAAAGAAATCGAGTGCTTTGTTTGGGTTTGCTGGACTCAGCGTGGATGTATGTCTAGAGAAATGTTTTTATATGGTTCTTTTCCTCCCTAAGGATGCCGGGTCTGAATACGCTTCTGGGGATGATGACGAGGAGGAAGAAGAGGAGATCAGTTCTACCGGACGTACTGGAGTCGATCAAAAGTATGATGAGGGTATGGATGAGGTAGAGGAGAGTGAGGGGCTGAGGAGATATCGAGAGGCCCGGGCTGAGGAAATGTTCCCAGATGAGGTGGACACTCCTTTGGACATACAAGCAAAGACACGGTAAGAGCCAATGCCTTTCATGTGTTACATTTGTAAAGAAACCTCACAGATATTTTTCATACAATAACAGTTTATAGTGACCTTCACTCAAAATGTTTTGAAGTTATCCAATAATAAAACGCAGAGCCCACGACATCATAGTTCTAAGAACCATCTCTGTTCTGTATGTCAAGGTTCCAGAAGTACCGAGGTCTGAAGAGTTTCCGTACCTCCCCATGGGATCCTCTGGAGAACCTTCCCCTCAATTACTCGCGCATCTTCCAGTTCCAGAACTTTGAGCGCATGCGTCGCAGAATGCTGACAGAAGCTGCCAGTGATGAAGAAGGCGCAATGGTTTGTGTGTTTAATGGCATTTTACAGTTTAGAATTGAATTGAATTGGAGCATGTGCCTGTTTAACATACACACCTTGTTCAGTCCTGTCATTTTGTATTCGTGCAGGTGGGCTGGTATGTTACTCTGCATATTGTGGATGTTCCTCCGTCAGTGATGGAGAGCTTCCAGACTGGCAAACCTTTAGTGCTGGTATCTCTGCTACCACATGAACAGAAGGTACTTGTTCAGAGTCCATAATTTTATGATTTGAACTGATTACATTTGCTTTACAAACTTTATATCTTACAACTTGTACCATTAATTGTAAAGCTGCTTTGTATTGTATGGTGAAAAGTGCTATACAAATAAATATTATTAGCAGGCTTGATTCTTATTTATTCATTGGAATTCATTTAAATTGTTTTGGTGGGAGCATAAATTAGCATGTTAGCATAAATTAAAATCACTTTAATATTGGCGGGTACTATTGTCATGTTAAGCTATACATAAGCTGCTAGTTAAGCTGTGAATATGAAGTTAAAAGACAGCTGGTCTCTCTGCAGATGTCAGTGATGCATTTGTTGGTGCGGCGGCACCCGAGCAACACCGAACCCATCAAGTGTAAAGAGGAGCTTGTGTTTCAGTGTGGCTTCAGACGCTTCAGAGCTTCAGCTATCTTCTCACAGCACACCTCTGGTATGAGTCTTCATCCCACACCTCACACGGCCAATTCTTTAAAGAAGCTTCTGTTCCTGTAGCTCAACTGGTTTGCATTGCGTTAGCAGCGCAAAGGTTGTGGGTTCGATCCCAGGGAACACAAGTACTGATAAAAATGTGTACACTGAATTCACTGTAAGTCGCCTCGGATAAAAGCGTCTGCCAAATTAATAAATGTAAATTTTTAAACTCCCACCGTTTTTAAAATTTGCCTCTTTTTGAAACAAACTTGCAAGTTAACTTGTGGCGTAACTTTCTTAACGTGGTTGACCAGTTTAAATTCTTGGGAACTGCTGTATTAACAAGCTACAAATGTTTTCATCCTCAGCAAATCCTCAAGCTTGATTTTATTGCTGGACCTTATTTTTGTTTTTGGTGTGACTTAATAACGCAAACAAATGAAGTCAAACTAATATTTCTTGTTAAATCAGACAGCTCAAATTTTTAATAATTATTAAAAACTTACCGTTCCGAATTGTGGTAAGGAGATTGCTTTGAACACTGATCTCTCATGTTCTTGCTTATTAATCAATTTCTGTTCAAATTAACCAAAAAAGTTACGTATTGCAGTTTTAGGGATTTTCATTGTAAAAACTGGGATTTTCTGTTTCCTCAGGTGATAAACACAAGATGGAGCGTTTCCTGCGTCCTGATGCTCCCACAGTGATATCTGTCTACGCTCCTATTACCTTCCCCACAGCTGGTGTCCTGGTCTTCAAACAGAGAGACAATGGTGAGGAAAGGCAAACAAACAGTATTCAGTAAGAGCGCAGCCTATAGCAGCACAGCATGTATTAAGAACTGCTATGATTCATGTTTCTGTAGGCATGCAGGACCTGGTAGCCACAGGCAATCTGCTGAGCTGTGATCCACAGCGGGTGGTGTTGAAGAGAATCGTCTTGAGTGGACATCCTTTCAAAATCAATCGTCGATCTGCTGTGGTCCGGTACATGTTTTTCAATAGAGGTGAGTATTGGAGAGTCTTTCCTCCAGTGATCTGCAGATGATAAAAGAATCGTTCTGTTGAAGGCCAACATCGAAACATCTCTCTTGTCTTTGCAGATGATATTCAGTGGTTTAAACCATTAGAACTGCGTACAAAATGGGGACGAAGAGGACACATCAAGGAAGCATTAGGTAATAAACTTCATTGTGGAACAACATTTAAGATGGAGGCTAAACTGAGCAGGACATATAATGACTTGATGGTTTTTAACAATGGCACAAAAAATACTTCAGTCGTAGCTTTATATTAAGACTATGTTTAATTATATTAGGGCTAACTTTATTTTAATTTATTACAACTACTTGCATATGTTACATTTACCTATGTGTTTTTAACATGACCTGTCATTTATGTAAATAATAAAAAGGTACATAAAAAACTATATAAAAAATATAAATATATAAAAAATATAAAGGTGATAAAGTCTGGCCAGTCATATGCTAATATTCAATGTTATGGAAATGAAATGGTGAATTCACTTTCATAGCCAGTTTTTGCAGTGGGCCAATATTTGTGATTTAGGGTTTAAATTCCCAATAAAGCTCTAGCTAGCTTTAATTTGGGTAAGAGGAGTGAATTTCTTAAAGTGAATAATGTTTTGGTAACTCACAGGACTGTTGTATGTGCTTTTGCAGGTACTCACGGACATATGAAGTGTATATTTGACCATCAGCTGCGTTCTCAGGACACGGTGCTGATGAACCTGTATAAGAGGGTGTATCCTCGCTGGACCTTTGACCCTTACGTCCCCACCCCTCTGCCCTGGGTCAAAAGAGACGAGCCAGAGCTCCATGATATTGACATGGAGTAGAGAAAAATAATTTAACTGAAAACTATTCTAATGTAAACATTTCACTGCTTCTGTAACAAAACTGTACTTCATCAACAATTAAATATCCATCTCTACAAACCTGTGCTTGTTTTCTTTATAATATAAAGGACCAAGTCAGCCTAGTGGCCACTAGATGGCAAACATGTATTAAAATGAAATAGTTTTCCTCTGCAGTTTGTGTATCAAATCTATTTGCAAATGTCCTTTTAAAGCAATCTGTCAAGTCTGGGCTAATGTAAACCAATGACAGTACGAACATAGCGGTCAGAGCCTCAGGTTGACAATGTCCCTGCATGACAAAAACGGGTTTGTTTGTTTGCCACTAAACTCAATCAGGCCCTTGGCATTATTGTGTGTTTTTGTGAAGTTTCTGTTTAGCAGCAGATGAAAACTAAAGTGAACTGAACTTCCTGCCTAAACTCCCAGTAAGCTCGTCTCTTGTTTTACGAGGAAGGCAGTGTCAGAAAACCCGCATCTAAACCCTCATTGTAAACACTGTCATTCCGAGCTTTTTATTTCTCATTTAACTCAAACCAAACCTCACATCGGGATATTACTGCCCTTAATTATGTCCTCATAATAACTGCAATTCTCACTGTCTGCCATCGAATCGCTGGCAACGAGTGATGAAGATTATCACTGGTGAGCAAACAGAGCGATAATCTCCGCCGTAATTTATTACGAGCCTATGAGTTTCTTATGGGTCATTGTGGTGCGAATAAAACGCGTGTGCGCGCCGATCGCCTTATTTTTCTCCCTCATTCTTGCACAGACACTTTCATCCACTCCCTCTCCCTGGTGGATCCCTGACCTGAAGCCACCATCTACACTCGTGACCCTTTCTTGTTTTCTCGCTGGATCCCCCAAATGCTTTACGGTTCTCGCACGGTTCTCCAAACCCTCCCTCCCCCTTCCCTTGGTCTTTTGCTCTTCTGAGAAACAATGATTTATGAATTGTAATATTTATCATAAAACAGTGCTTTTGCATGCTTGCAGCTACATGATTCATCCCCGGGTTCTGTTGGGACCACACCACAGACGCATGCCAATATGTCTGGGAAAAGACAAGGTGAAGCTTTGGGCTCAAAAAACAAAACATGATCCAAGAAACGGGGTATCAAAAGTTCAATATGTACATTTTTATCCTGTGCTGCGAATTTGATTACAGTGGAAAAAGTCAAATAATGATAAAACAATCGCACATGGGTAATACTTTATTACCTAGGGGTGCACTCGAAGCTCTGGACAGTTAAGTTGAGGCACTCAATTTATTTTCTTGTTCATTTTTTAGCCCAAGTGCACCCGGGGCATTGAGTGGGAATGTGTTAAACACATCTTGTTTAAAGCTGAATGGGGTGTGGTATGCCTGGCCAAATGTTCATGATCTAGAGAGGAAATCTAATCCTCCCACACTGGAGATTGTCCTTAGCATTAAGAAACACATGCATGGAATTCAAATATGGAGCTTTCCTCTGCTCAAGGCCCAGCGCTTACCAAAAAAAATCCCCTGTAGTTTTTACGTGGAAATGTTGAATTATGATTAAAAGCGAAACATTTGCGATAGCGAGGGACAAACTACACGGAGGTATACTGGCCGGCTTTCACAAAAGCGTGATTGGTTTTAACCATAGTCAGGAGTTAACGCTGGTGGCTTAAGGCTGCTTGGACCTGGAATGTTCTGTGGTTCCCGATTCACTGCCACCACACACAGCTGGATCTCACTGAAGACATAATGGGCGAAAGATTTTTCCATTGGAAGGGGAGAAAGAGTGTAAAAAAAGATGGATCGCAGAGGAGGAAGAGATAAGAGTTGAACCGCTGAGTGTTTAAATTGAAAGTAGAACAGAGATTGTGCAGGAGTATAATTTAAGTGTCGCTCAGTTGGGAAAACAAGAATAAGCAAATATGTTTGAGAGGAGGAAGAGAACGGGGTGGGGGGGTGTGAGAAGGAGAGGGAGATGGAGAGCTAGAGTGGCTGGCGTTTATGGATAGCAGATGTGGCGCTGTGGGATTTTGGCAGGGGCCAATGGTGCCTGAGTCCTACACTGGCTGGGTGGCACCAGGGTGAGAGGGAGGTCAGAGCACCGCAGCACACAGCCCGTAAAACACCGCAAGAGAGAGAGAGAGACACACACAGAAGGGCCGCCAGCACGGGACGCAGTGCATTGACGCGCACTTACAAAGTGCATGCAGAACATGCAGATCCCTTCAGATGTATCAGAGCAACAACTCCAAGTAACTCATCCACAGACTAATTCAACATTTAAAGGCTGTAATAAAAAAATACGAAAACAATGAAATCACCATCTATCAATGCATGTAAAGTGTTTAGGCCAATTTCATAGTCAAGATGAGTAGAACCAGTTTGCAGCAATAAAGACTTATAATAAAGATTGATTTTGGTAGTGAATCTAAATGGGAATAAGCACCAGATTTACAGCTCATTTCCTCCTGTGTAACACAGACCCTTTACTAAATCTCTGTTGTCTTTAAGTTATAAAAGTGGCACAGAACATACAGCTGACGTGAAACAGTGACAATAAAATATTTGCAAACATTTTGCAACAGAATGTTGGCAGGAACAGTCAGACATTTTTGGAGTGTGACAAATGTTTTACTTTTTGGGGCCACTATACAGTATATCATTGTATATTATTAACATGGACTGTTTAATGTTGCACAAAAGTGACAAATGTATTTACACAGGAATTGCGTAGTTTAAATAGTTTTAAATGTGAAAGAATTAATCTAAAAACAAAGTAATCAATTTAAAATAATCATTTAAAAGTTTAATTATAATTCAAAATATATAATTCTGAAAGATATACTTTGTCATGAAAACAACGTTTATGGCTGCACTGATACTGCATTTATTTTACAGATAACCAACACGGTATCAGGTGCTGCGTCTGATACTAGCTGAGGTGGATCAGTACTGGCAGTGTTATACCTTCAACACAAATTTTAGAGGCTGTTCAGTGCCTGCTCAGAGCAGCTTTAACTCGGCTGGGTGAAGACGCCTCAAGTCATCTCTGTAACAACCACAACCTCTCAAAATTCCTCAGTAAAATTAAACAGCTTGTCATTTCCTTACTATTCGCCCACATTTGCTCCCTTTATCTCTTTCTGTCTCTCTCCCTGTCTTGTTCCCCCTTCCTCTCCCCTTACCCTGGTTTTGACTCCCTGGTTCCTGGGGCCTGGCCAAGGCGTGTGTCCCCGAAGGAGCCAGTGAGGAGATGGAGAGAGAGGGGTAGAGCAGGGGCTGAGAGACAAACTCCAAACCACATCTGCAGCAACCCTGCCTCTCCTGTCCTCTCTCTTACTTCACTTAGCAAGGAGCCGGCTTGGCACACTCCCCAGCCCTGACATTAATCAGAGGAGTGTGGTAGTTTGCATGTGTGTGTGTGTGAGTGTGTAGCATGTGTGTTTGTGCTGATAGAGAGATGGTTGGAACCGGGGTGGTATGGAGACCAGGACCTCCCAACAAAGCAGTAGAGTTCACCCAGCGAGCGATCAGGGGTGGGAGTCAAACAGACAAAAAGCTCGGTGGACGAATCATGACTTTTCAGAGAGAGAGAGACTTAAGGGGACGAGATAGACCCAGACAACCCGAGCTGAGATGTTGGACCGCGTTTGTCGGAGCACGAGGGAGTGTGAGGGAACAGGGTAGCGGAAATGGACTTGGGGTCTGCTGAGGAGGAAGAGTGGAGATCCAAGATTCTGTCTGTCACTGCATATAAACATGGAAAATCTCCTGGTTCAATGCAAACAGCTGTAGAATGTGCACTTTTGTCTCATTAAGGCAGTTCACTGAAAATAGTTGGCCGTGGCGCATTTTACTCGTGGTTAATGCATATCCCAGATACCATGAACTCCTGCCCAAGGTCTCAGTGCATTACTGTAGCACACAAATCAAAACTGCTATACAGAATGAAATAAATACAGTATTACTCAAATGTTTGGACACACCTGACTCAATGTGGTTTCCTGGGATCTTAAAAATCTCTTCAATATAAAAGCTTGTGCTTAAATGTTTAAAATTAGTTGGAAAATAAATTGCACCTATGCATTAATTTTTATTACAGTTAATTTAAGTGATTGAGTGGGACCAGAAAGTAACAGAACGGCCACCATCAAGTACTCAGTATATATTGGAACTCTTTTAATACTGAAAAAAGCATCAATGCCTCATAATGTTGAACAGAGCAGAGTGTACAGAGCTAGAATATGTGGCTACTCTGAATAAGGAAAATTTAAGATATCCTGTCTTAAATTTAAGATAACCTGTCTCGTCCGTGAATACTTGGCAGGAATGTTAACTGCGCTCCCTATTCCAATTTATTTTACCTCTAACCTTTTTATCTCTCCCTCAACAGGTATCACCTTGAATAATAGTTAGAATTTTGTAACTTTGCAATTTTGTCCAGCACTTTTCATGTTATTGCCTTGCTATGATATATCGCTTTATTGTTTTTCTCACCTTGTAAATCACTTTGAATTAAAGCATCAGCTAAATGCCTAAATGTAAATACATTTTTGGTCACTGCATAATTACCACACAAATTTTTT
>JAZGTK010002384.1:19609-32170 GCA_036877625.1 Ambastaia sidthimunki | reverse complement strand
TTCAGCAACTAAAGCAGCAGAGAGATAAACTGAAGCAGTATCAGAAGAAGATCACGCTACAGATGGATAAAGAGAGACAGCTGGCCAAACAGCTACTGAAAGATGGAAAGAAAGAGTGAGTGCTTGACAGATCTCCTGATCATATCACTCCCTGTGTTACCTGTAGAACTAGGAGGTCTAGTTTTCTATCACATGCAGAGTCTTGCTCTCCTTTATAATGTCTTTTGTGTTTATTCAGGAAAGCACTCCTACTCCTGAAAAAGAAACGCTACCAGGATCAGTTGCTGGACAAGACAGAAAATCAGATAAGCAACTTGGAGCGGATGGTAAATAGATCTTGCTTTGGGCATGTCAGATATGATCATATATCTGATGTGATAATGTCTGTAGAACTTTTCAGAATATAGAAATCTACTCTCATTGATTTTCCTTCATCTCACCTTAATGGGTTGGTTACACTTTGTAATGTAATGTTTTATAAATGTAATTTAAAAACAACTTCCTGTGTCATTTTTTTAAAGATTCTTTTGCATAAGACTGGATGCTTATATCGACTGTTTTTCGTGCAAATCACAACCAGACATACTTTTGTTTTACAGGTACAAGATCTTGAATTTGCACAAATAGAGATGAAGGTCATTGAAGGACTTAAAGTTGGCAATGATTGCTTGAAGAAAATGCACGAGGTAACAATGTAACTTGCTTATTCATAATGAAGGTGGAGAAACACTAGTGCACAGTAAGACACAAACAAAATACTCTGTGTTCTTTTTTTCCTCTAACCAGGTGTTGTCCATAGAGGAGGTGGAGAAGATCATGGATGAAACCCATGATGCCATTGAGTACCAGAGGGTAATTTTTACTTTTAATGATCAGCACGTGCGCCAGACCCTTTAAATTGTATCTTAGTACTTTCTTAGTACATGTTCTTTGTCCTCATGAATGATTCATCAGTCCATGTTGAACTCGTCATCTTCACTAGAAGCTTGAGGGTTTGTCCTTATTCCTCTTTTTCTGTGTCTGCAGCAAATTGATGAAATGTTGGCGGGATCTCTGACCCAGGAGGATGAGGACGCTGTGCTAGCAGAGCTGGAGGCCATTACTCAGGTGTGTTTGACATTGATTGTAACACAGACTGACGGCTCTTGTTAATGATGTCGTCTCAGCTGCTGTATTAGTACAGGGCTGTTGTCATCTTGTGTATTTTGTGTGTGTCCTCAGGGAGATGCTGACTTTGAACTTCCTGAGGTGCCCGGAGAAGAACTACCAGAGGTTCCAGAGCAAAAACCAGGTGTGGTCTCTTTCTTTGGATCTTTCTCACGCATGCTTACAAATAGGAGTTTTAGAATGGCATACTATTGCCATTCACAATTTCCAGTATGCGATTATCTGTGCTACCAGGGCAAAAATTTAGACTTTTTAATAGGAAGTAAATGCAATCGTCTTTGGTGTTTCAGTGCGGGAGAAGGAACGGGTGAAGAAGACGGCAGAGCGAGAGATGCTGGCAGTGTAAATGAAGATCTGCCCACCTGTGACATCTCCATCTTCTCCGTAGATGTTCCACTGGGGACCTCAAGGGCTTATCTTAAACCAAGACACTGGGGAGTAGTTGGAAGGCCTCCTCATCTTAGATGTTAAAACCGCATCATGGGATTTTTTTAACTGTATATACAAAAGTATACTGTATGCCGTGTAGTTTAGTAGGAAGATCATTCTGATCATTCTTTAATAGTGCCTGGTCTTTCTATTTGCCCTACAGTTTTGTCTAATCTTTCAGATATAGCGTGATGGCTTGTCATTTACAGGCAAGTTCCTAATGCATGCATTGCTTTTACAATAACAATAATCTGTCAAAAATTATTCCCATCCTTTCGTGTCACAAACCCTGGATTCTGATCTAATGTATATTATCACATCAAGAACACAAAACTAAGATTAGCCAAATAATTTCTGTACAGAAAAAGCCAGTATAAATACTCACTCAAAAGCAAAGCAAATACTGATTCATAGATAAATAAGCAGACATATCATCAAAGGAGAATACAGGTATAAGAATGAGACAACACCACTGTACATATAGATAGTGACTCAAAACATTTGCAAAATCTGTAAATAATGCCTATTGGCTATTACATGGAAATGTGCTGAACCTGTAAGCCCTCCTTTGTATGTAGTGTTCTCTAAATGTTTACCTATTCACACCACCTGCTATTAAGAGCATTTTGCAAAGAAATTGATCCAGATTGGAATAATTACAGTATGCTTCATAGAGACTGATGCATATGTACAAAAGCTATGATACATACAAGCAAAGCTAATGACATTGAAACGGTGAACAGTGTTTTCTCTGTCTTGTTTTGGGTCACAACTGATTCGCTGTTTTGGTTGTTTCATATCGTGATTTCTTAGATTATATCTCTTATTGTAGAGATACTATATAACTGTACCACGATTTCATTCTTCAGTAAGACCACTGGCTTACGATCTGTCTTCCTCTTTTTTTTCATTTTGTTACTCTGAAAATAAATTTTATTTGATCATTTTTAATCATTGTTGCTGAATGGTAGAGCTAATATACTTAGCGGCCACTAGATGGCAGTGCAGTCTAAGGTGTTTGTGCTGTGTCGGCACTGCCTGGTGCAGATTGAATTGACGTGCAGGTTAAGCATGGTAACCCCTACTCTGAATTTGTCCTCCAAATTTAACCCATCCAGTTAGTGCATACACATTAGGAACACACACTACAAACCCTGCACACACCTGGAGCAGTGGGCAGTCATTAACTGCAGTGGAATTGGGGTAAGGTGCCTTGTTCAAGAACACCTCAGACGTTTCCTACCAGCACTGGGGTTCGAACCCGTGACCTTTTGGTTACAAGTCTGACTCCAACCAGTAGGCCACAAATGTCCTATTGGTAGAGTCGGTTGGTTTGATTTCACTGCAGGTAGCTATGATGCGTTTAAAAAAAGTAAAAACTATATTAAGTGATATTACAACCCTTTTTTACGAGAATGAAAACAATCCATTTTTATATTAAGAATAAAATTTAAAACATTGAGATCTCACATCTCCTAATGAGAGCAAGTAGAGAAGTAATATTTTCTTTTATGGTTAGGTGTTTTTAAATCTATTTAAAATATAGTATAGTTTTACTGACCTACTTTTTTACAGACACACTTTAGCAGGCATAAGTTACAGCATTGTTTGAAAAGCAGTGACCTAAAAATAAGTACCTGTATTGCTCAGCCGAAAGTCCATTGTCTCAAAGCGGGCGGCTGGAGCTGTGTGTGGTGCTGCTCTTATCTCGCCTGACACAAAGCATTATGGGAGTGGGCGAGTGCCCACGAGTCTGAATGGCTCCACCATTGATCAGCTGTGATTCAGTTTCATACTGTTACATTGTTAGACAATGGACATTGATCAATGAACTAGAGAGGTATGAAGGGCATGTGCTAAGGAGCAAAACTGAGCATGGCAGTTTTAAATGCTATAGTCGCCCATTTTATGTTTCTGAGGGGCAGTTTTACAGTGTTCTATTCTTATTTCCTTATAATTAATTGTATAAAGATTTTTTTACTCATGTCAGGTTTAAAATCCATGGTTTCCACCTAGAAGAGGCCAAATTCAGCTTCCTCTCAATCAGATACAGCTGTTCCAAGGAGATTTAGGTGAGTTTTAGGTATTGATCTCTGTTCTGCTTTGTTGCTTTTTATTTACCCTTTGTATTCCAGCTTGATAGATCCACAAGATAAGACTTTCACAATGATGTTAAATCAATTGATGCGGCTTCCGGACGGAAAGCCTCTATAATGTTATACGCAACAGCCCGGAACTTTCATGGGTTTTCTGTGTGGGTTGTGTATGCGCAGCTGCCTAAAAACCAGAAGAAAGGAAATTGCCTATTGTTTCAGATTGGATTTCTTGACCTTTGCAATCAAGGAATACACACACCATTAAATGCAGTTTACTCTTTCACTTGACCTTTAAAACAGGGAAACACTAGAATAGGGTCCTCAGTTTTTCTCCTGGGATCGAGTTTGGCATCAATTGTAATCAAACAAGCCTCATCCAGCTAATCAAGATCTTGGGGTTTATTTGAAAATGGCAGGCAGGTGTTTCAGAACAGAGTTTAAACTACACCATTGATCTCCAGGAGGACGATTGTGTGCATAAATAAGGAAAACAGTCTCAGAACAGCTGTAAAATATGTTTGTCAGGGTTGTAAACATCTTCATGTTCATCTGCCAGGTGGGTTTTTAGCAGCAGAGTCTTAAATTATTATTTTTGGTCCACACTGTCCCAAATATGTGGTTATATTATTGGTTTGTGTATTAGTAGTTTTGTATGCAGTGCACCACTGTGTGTTGGTGGTGTGGGCAGGATCTATTGAGGGATGAGGATCATAAAGGAATCCCTGCCTACATCATACGCGGAGACCCACGCGCGAAATGCGCAGTGCTCACTACAGTACCAGCCTGATCTGATCCTCCTTCATCTCTGCGTAATTTTCACTGAACACCGATGCAGTCATGCGACTTGATTCATTGAAATAAAGCAAAATGTTTTTTTTAAAACAACAAAATAGGTCCTCTATTCTTACATTTAAACACTCCTAGCAATAAAGATGCTAAAAATGGTTCGCAGCGATGCAACAGAAGAACCATTTTTGGTTCCCCAAAGAACCTTTTAGCCAAGCCCGACAAATAACTTGCTTTGTAGGAGTGTGGGTGGATTTCCCCCTTTTAACGCAAAAGCAACAATTAAACATTAGTCTAATAGCCCGTAAAGGCATTTGAAGTCGTTTAGCTGAATATGTTAACTGAAACGTACCGTAAGCTACATCTGATAGTGAAACACATATCGTTTGTAACATATCGGTTGCGTTAGTTTAATGGGGTTTTTCCACAACGCGGTTCCCAAACCGCAATAAATGTGTCTCCTAAACGCCAAGCACGTATCCATATAAGAGACATTAGAGAACCGAGAAGTATCACACAATGGTGACGCTCCATAGGCGTCCATCTACACTGCTGGCGACGCTACAAAATGTGAACGTTCCACCTTATAACCAACACTGCTGTTCCAGCGCGCAACGCAAGGTTTTATGAGTTATACGCCCATCGTCTTAACAAAATCACTTACATTATTATCATAAAAGCGCTCTACAACCAAGACGCTTGCAGTTGTGTCGCGTCGGGACGCTCGCTTTCAGTGCAGACGGTGTTGGAGGAGAGGCGGAGTCTGTGTGTATATCAAGCGCAGTTCCAGTGACGGGGATAAACGCGCACGGTGGATCCCCGCCACTCCGGCGGCTGCGCGTGGGCATTCGTGGGCGCAGTGAGAGAGTTCCGTATAAAAGCTCCCGCATCCTCGTCTGCCTCCGACACTCTGCTTGAGAAATAGTGTCGTCTTCTTCCTCCTCTTCTTCTTCCTTCCTCTTCTCCTCTGTTTTCTCGGAAAGCTTTTCCCGCAGCAGAAATTCACATTGTCGTCTATGGTTTTGAGTCAAGCTTCTAAAATGTCCCGGACCGAAGAGGTGCACCGTATAACGGAGAATGTCTATAAGGTGAGTTTAAGTTTTAAAGTTGTTATTGCGTGACTGGTCGTATGTAGTTGTTTTTCAAACAATAAAGTTATGTATTGGTTATATTGATTTTTTTCCCGCTGAGTTGTATTGAATTTTTCATACTGTAACTTAATTATAAGATTAAAAAGTGCATTTTGCGCATTTCTTTTAAACTTGTAGAGTTGGTAATGGACACATTTAATAATGTAGACTACAGTCTAAACTACTAAAACTGTTAAAAGGAGAAACCACCAGTGTGTAGCAGGTTTCAGATTCAATGATAAACCAGTTTAGCCAAATACGGGAATCTTGTTTTCTCACCTGTAATTTGCTGCAGGACATGCGAGTTTCGGGTGTCTATTAAATAGCCAACATTGTATAAACACAAGAGTTTGCTTTAACTTATCTGTAGCCAACAGTTTCTCTAGTTCACTGTTTATTTAGTTTTCATTCTTTAACATAATGGAATTTAAGTTTAAACAGTTAACACTTAAAAGTGTTTGGATAGTTTGAATGTCATTTAATTCTTGAAGGCATTGCTGGGTGGATTTGTTGTGCTGTGAAGGAGTTCTCAGTTGGTAATGTGGTATAAAACTGATTGTGTAAAACAGATGGATGTAGAATGTCCCATCAGGAATGACTAATGCACTTCCATGGATCCTCACTTACCACCCACCGAACATACATGCACACTTTATTTCTTTGCCAGCTTTTCCGTGGTGAAACACATGACTGGTGTAACGTATCTCTCTTAAACCAACTGACTCACCATGCCATGGTAAACTGTAATGGCTGAACCAGTGAAGTGTGTTTGTTCAATCCATTTGACATCGGCTCAGGCTTTCAATTCCAACCCATGGAGTTAATATTCATGGTTAGAGATCCCATAAGCACATAGCAAATCCACTTTTTTCAGGAATTTTAAATGGTTACTTGTAGGATTTTGCTACCTCTATTAGAGCATATAGAACACGGTAGCTTTGATTACAGCCTTCATGTAAAAGATGGAAGAAATCCATGAGATGCATGTGTGTTTATAAAGGAATACAACTGTACACTTGACAGGAAGCATGTGAACATACAGAAATGCTGCTCTAACCTGGAAATGATCATGTGACCTTAAGGTCAATTTGAGGTCATGAAATAATGTCTTGGGCCCCAAAGGCCTTGAACTTTCAGTGTTACTTCATCGTGGATTTAAAATTGAGCTGAAAAAAGTTGTGTAACAAGCAAGGGAAAAGCTTTCGTTTTATAACTGGATGTTTCTTGACCCGATAATCCCGCTTCAGGATTATTTTCAGGGTATCAGTAATATATTCATGTTAATGGCAAAAATTACTGAGAGTATTTACAGTAAAACCCAAAGCGATTCTTTAATGACCTTTGATGATCATTTCAACATCTTCCTGGTCTGGCACAGGTGGATTGTTTCAGGATTAACCAAAGCAATTGAGGTTATATATTCCCATTGATTAATCTCTTTGGGATAGGATGCTTTTAAACAGGAGGTCATGATGAGTTATAGAACTGACTGCTTTGTGATTTTATACTGCAGTGAATATTTCAAAACCCAGAGTGTAAGCCTCTTTAAGAAGTAATCAGCGGTGGCCCGCTCAAAGAATAATGGATTTCAGTGTGAGAGATTTAGATATCCTGTAGAGTATGTTGTATTGAGTGTAGTACAGTATGATCGTTGGGAAGTGGGAAGTCAAGTAGCACTGACGCTTCGATTGTCCTTTTAGATTCTAGGTTGGAGGATATTACTTCCTTATTGGGCCCCATTGGCTTCTTTAGACTCGGTGATTTGTATAATTATGGGTATTGTGAGGCCGCAGTGGGGTGTTCTATTATAAGAAATAAAGAAAGAGAATCCAGCAGGGTGGAAAACAGCTCTCACAGATACAAGAACAAAGTTGCCAGACTTTCTGACAGACAACTCTTAGATTCATCTGACTGCTCAGATTTGCTTTTTTTTAAACAGTTTTTTCGCATTTGTTGCCTAAATCTGCAGAATGGATTTAAAATTGCTAAAATATGTTCAACGGATTTCAATTTATGACGCTGTTGTTGGTCTCTAAAAGACTTATTAGCCCAAAACAGTTAGAAAACAAATATGTAGGGTGGGATTCAGCAGGAACCGGGTGATACAATATAGTATTGATAACTTAAGTACAGTATTGTGTTGTTAGTCCCGTAATAAGATGAAAGGAACATGATGAACTTTGTGAACGGCAGGCGTTCCAGGTCTGTGGAAATCTGCTGATCCTGTGTAGCCTGATGGATCTGCTGGCAATTCTTCTATCCAAGTTTATATCACACATAGAAAAAGTAAGGCCTGTTACTTTGCGGACAAGATGAACCATGCTGCATTGTGAATGTGTGTGTTTTTGTGTTTGTGTGTGTGTGCCTGGCAGCTGCTTAGTAATCTCACAGGTCCTGGGAACTCAAATCCAAGCGTCTGCACTCACGAGTGACTCAGTCTGCATCTGCCAGTGTATGTGGGCAGTGTCTCACGGGCTATAGAGTATGTGTGTCAGTATGTGCATGTGCCTTTGTCTGCGTGTGTGTGTGGGTAGTGTCTCGCAGACCTAACTGTGTGTGTGAGAATGGGACTCTGCCAAAGCGTAGGGGTTGTAAATGTGTGTGAGTTCAGCTTTGTGTATGCCCACGGTGAGTAGGACAGTCAGAGTAGTCAGAAAAACATCATCTGATGGAGGGTGTTTCTGTTATACCACGTTACACTGCCCACATCCTGTCCAGATGTCCACCCTTTTATTGCAATATAAAAGGAAATTTCTTTGCCCTTCATATGTAGCCATTAAAGGGACAGTTCACCCAAAATGTAAAATTCTGTAATCATTTATCTTGTCATGACTTTTTTTACAAAAGCAGAATGTTCTAGCAGCTTTTTGGACATAAAATACAAGTGAATGGGGAAAAAAACATAGTAAAAGTCCATATCACTTATGCACAGTCTTCTGAAACCATTCAATCAATTTTTGTGGGGCGCAGACCGAAACTTGTTTTTATCTAAAAATTATACCCATCCCGTATAATAGCTATCAAAATCTTCAAATTGGCACAAAAATGTTGAATGAATTTCAGTGAATGGATTTGTCTTTTTAAATAATTTTGTAGCATTTGTTGTGGAATGGATTTAAAATTGCTCAGATATGGTCAATGGATTGTAATTTTGAACCCCATTCACTTTCCTTGTATGGAAAGAAAAGAGAGTTGCAATAATTGTACTTTGGTATTACACTGATAACAGTTTACGGGTTTGGAATGACATGAGGATGATTACCTAATGCCAAAATGTTGAAGATGTTGGAACTGTTCCTTTAAGAGTCTTCAGGGTCATTTGATTGATGAGACGTTACATCATTTCCTGGTGTCTGATTCTAAGAGAACACACAGAATACATGCAGTTCAGTAAAGTGGTCTAATGCTAAATTAATGAGAAACTAATAAAACTGATAAAACTGTCAAGAAGCACTTAAAAGGCATTGAATCAGTTATTTTATTGTTATTGGTAAACACAATGCAAGGGCTTTCCCCCACCCAGTGCTGTTCTTTTGTTCGATGGATCACTATCTTGTTCAAGGATCAACAACATCTGTGTGTTTGTTGTGTGTTCAGGTGTGAGATAGGGAGATAAAATGACACTCAGGGTGAAATTTGTCAGGGTGGAGCAGGTTTTCAACACCAGGACTTATGCGTATGATGTTAAAGGATGGTTATAATTTTTGGGTAAGGTCTTTCCCTGCTTTTGCTCACTCAAGATATGTTTTAATTTCTTACTTTATATGCACAGCAATTAGAAAAGCGCAACGTGTTTCCCAGTGTGCCCTGGTTTCGGCATTATATAACAAGTCTACTTTCAACTTTTCCTCTTTTCTCGGTTCAAGGAGTCTGGAGAGCCTTAGCAGAATATAGATGCCATTAAAATCTGTTCTAAATTAATTTTTTTTGTTTGTTTTTGGGCTGTAAGCTGACAGATAGCGGGCAGATGGTAGCTTAACAGCATGTTGGACGAAAGCTGTCGTATGTTGGACTGTGTGTGTCCGTCTGTGTTTTTGAGTGTCTGAGAAACCTCTAAATGAACTGGGGTGCTTGCTTGTAGTAGGTTTGTTCCAAAAGCTTTTTGAGATCTAAATCAAAGGCTAAGCTTGCCGATTTTATGCAGAAACCTGTTATTTACAGATGGCTGCATTATAACTGTGCTGCCTCTCTTCATCATGCCATTTGTTTTATTTATTAATCTGTTATGTCTTGCTTTTGGTTCTTTTAGCTGAATAGCAATATGACCCCTGATGTTGTTTTCTACACCGAGAAATGTATACATGCTCGTATAATACATGCACACTAATTCATGCTGTGGTCTTAGCTTGACTGACTTGTATACTTTTCTTCAACATTTAAGGGCAAGATCAAGAGCTGCATTTGACATGCAGGCCTGTCATTTAACAATAACCAGCAAAGGCTGTAAGACAAATTAAATTGAGTCAAGTCGAGTTAGTTGTCTGTTGAAATGTAAAATCAAATGTTTTAAGGGTAAAAGTTTGGTAACCAGAATAAAACATGAAATACTAAAGTAATCTTCACAATACACTGTAAGAAGTAAATACTGTGATTTATCTGAGCCTTACTTGGCGTGCAACATGGTTGTCGTTCTTTGCGTGTGTCTGATCTCTCATTGGCTGTCTGGTTTGTGACATTTGAAATTCCTCAACCATAGAGGTGATGAAAAGGATGAACTATGTAAACAGGATCATGTTCTCTTTCTAGTGTTAAACAGAGTGAAGTTGTTTATGCTCGCAGATGGAGAGAGAGAGACCACACAGTTGTGACCATGTACGTTTTGTAGGTAAAAGAGAGGCCAGCTGTTACAAAGTCAAGACAGAGTGATGATGAAACAGTGGATGAAGAACTTTTAATTATGCCAGATTATTGTGTCCTCATAGGCACAAAATGTTCTAGAACTTTCATACAACAGCCACTTAGATGCGGTCATTTTTATTGCTTCAGTTCAACTGCTAAACAGAGACATCTGTATGTTCTAATGAATTCTGTCAGAACCTTTTCAACTTTAAATCTGCAATCTGTAACTTTTTGGGGTTAAAAATGAACAAAAATCAGTTATTGGGTACATGACAGAGCAGTGTTTAAAACGGTCTCCTTACCTTTTCCTTTTCATTTTGCAATGTTAAGTTTATAATAATGATTTATAATTTAAGATGTTGGGTCCAATTTCCTGAGAGACGCCAGTTTTGACTTTAACATATTTAATGAAAAGAGTTTCTTTTGTTATTGATTCATCAAAAAAATGTAGTTGTCTCAATTAAATGAAAACGTTCCAAAATGTTTTAAATCACAAATTATTGACAGAATTCTTTAATCAATTTCATGTTAAATTTTTAGTTCTTGCACACGTGGTGAGTTGCTGTGTGGTTGCCAGGCTAATTTGTGCGGCTTCATATTGGCCCAAAAGCTTAAAATATTTTTAAAGACAAACCTATTTAGTCTTTGACTCAAACCCAAATGTGATCTGGCTTATGTGGCAATATTTTGGCACTGTCGCTCTCATTTTTCTCTGTGGGCTAATGTGGTCCTTTGGCAGTCATGACAGATATAATGTGATTGAAGTAGAGTCTGTTTCTGTCATGCCTGTTGTGAATAGATACTGGCAGGACAGACATACGACTGGCTGGCATGCATGCCAACAAGCAGAGTGGTTTGATTGGGTAACAGGGTTAGAAGGGTGGGATAGCAAAAGTGAAACAGCAAAGAATGTGATTACAACTATTACAACAGACCTCTGATAAACAACTGTATTAAGATTACAGTCATGAGATTACATTTGTAAATCTTGCCTTGCAGATGATGTGACCAGGCTAGCAGAGTTAATTACTTACCAAATCAAGAGAATGAAATAAATAGGAGATTATGATTTGCATAAAGAAGCCTATTTTCGGACCAATCACAATATTTTTGCATTGTAACATTATTTTCATAACAAGTTATGATTACAAAATACATTTTATAAAAGTTTATTTTGGGGTAAAATGACTTGAAGATTTCTTCAGATTCATCCAACAAAGCGTTGGCGGGGAAGGATAAAACAGGAAGAAAACAATAGAATGAGTCTGAGAGACAGAGAAGGTGAGACAATAAAGTATGTGTTTGTGTTTGAGAGAGAAGGGGATAATTGGGAATGTGCTGGAATCTCTGCCGTGACATTTTTTCCGTGATCTTACCAGCAGGAAGACGAAACAGTGTTTGGTGCAATAACACACACACACACACACACACACACACGTTACGTTTCTATGCTTTGTGGGGTCTTTTCATAGACATAATGTCTTTTATACTGTACAAACTGCATATTCTATCCCCTCACCCTACCCTTAAGCCTAACCCTCACAGAAACCATTTTGCATTTTTACATTTTCAAAATTTTTTTATCATTTAGTATGTTTAATAATCAGTTTCCCTCATGGAGACTGCTGGCTGGTTCCCACAATGGTAAATAAACGAGAACACACACACATATTATGGGAACATTCAGATACATATAGACATATTGGTTTTTAAACTGTACAGATTGTATATTCTATCCCCCTGCACCAGTCCTACCACTAAACCTAACAATCACAGAAAACGTTGTGCTATTTTAGATCTTTTAAAACATCAGTCTCTACAGTATGATTTATAAGCTTGTTTTTTTCATGGGGATCTAAAAATGTCCCCACAAGGTCAAAATTTACTGGTATTACTATCTTTGTGGACATTTGGTCCCCACAACGTAGTGAATACCAGCACACACGCAAAACCACTTTTGTTCAATATACACAGTATCTCTGTTGTATTCATCATCGTCTCATTGCTCTGAAATTGAAATCGTGATTCACTCATTTCTCCTCTGCTTTTCTGTGAATGGATTAAGGTGTTGGGATGGAGAAGTACACAGTGTTCCATCTGGTCAATGAAGCACA
>JAZGTK010002384.1:0-19561 GCA_036877625.1 Ambastaia sidthimunki | reverse complement strand
CAACTGTGATCAGGTGGTATAATCCAAACGTGCAGAGAATGGGAATGCACTGTAGCCGTGTGTAATGCGGGGGGAATTCCGACAGAGCCTTATATGGGCAAGGAAGTTATTCTCTCACCTCTCTTAGCGAGCTCTGAAGTGGGATGCACACGTAGTGCTGATGTTCGCGTTGAACTCGCACACACACCCCCGCAGACACACACTTACAGAGACAGGGTCTCATCTGAAATGGTAATTGGTAAGATGAGGACCGGGGTGGTTCGTAGGAGTGTTGCAGCTGTAACTAAATGACTTGCAGCATCCGCAGTGGACAAGGAAGCTGATTCTTTGTGTGGAAAGCTGAAGACAGCCTCTGCAGCATATTAGCATGGTGGCTGATCCTAATACAGGGTCTAATACTCTCCCTGTTAGTGGCGTAGTGGAAATAAAATGATAAAACTGATCTGTAGTCAGTGTTTTACTCAACGTGGAAGGTTTGTGTGCAGAGCCACATAAAACAGTGAGGTGTCTGTCTGATTTATGAGGTTACTTAATTAAAAATAAAAAGTCATACATTAAAAAAGAAAATCCTGTAATCTCTTGAAGAAAGACAATATGTGCTTGTGGGTTTTTCAAAGAAACATGATAAACAGGGGTTCATATTGTGTAAGTGCTGCTTTTAAGACCATTACAAACATGCATAAATACATGTGGGTGCTTAAGCAGAGCATTGTTGAGTTACTCTGGGGAAATGCATGCATGCAGCAGGTTTTATGTCCTGTAGTTAACAAGACAGTGTAAAAGTATGTAATATATGGTGTGTTATATAATGAAAGGAGAAATTACTGCACATTTAAAGACAGGGTCACCTTAAGCTTGCAGCTATTTGATGTGTGAAAGTATTCTTCCCTTTCCTATGTGTATTTTCTGAATAATCGCACACTCAAACCACAATTAAAAACGTATGAGTGCTATTGCATTATATAACACATATCAAACCAATCACAAAAATCTGCTTTTAAAGTAATTTGTCAGATTTTGAAGGATAAAACAAGATATATTGATCAAATATAGAACAAATATTCAGGTATTTTTGGTGGATGTTAGTGGATCATATTCATATAAATGTGATAAATTCTAGCTGTAGTTGCCCTTTTAAGGACACTTGTGTTAACTTATAAGAAACTGACTTTGAACATCCAGTGAAAATGACCTTGACACCTGATTTAATATTTTGTTATCTTAGGTGTAACTTGTACCCAAATACTTCATGGCAACCACTGTAAATCATTCTAATAAGTATATAATATTAATTTTCTATCTATTTCAGAACTGACTGTTATTGTATTTCCAGCACTGAATAATGTTTTGTAATGGCTGATGTAATGCAATACTTAGAACAGAAGGTCACCTGTGTAAACAAACCCTGGCTTTAGGTTAAAAAATCCACTCAGACGCACTGATTGATGCCCATCATTATCTGTTACCCAACTCAATTGTCTCGGAGCCACAGGCCTCAAGAGTATGACATAACCATAAACAACAGAAAGTTCTTACCAGGCTGTAATTCACATCAGTGGCCACACAGCTGCTTTCAACATTATTTAATGGTGTATGTTAAAGACAAAGACAGAACCAGGCACTTTTATCTACCCAACTGACATTAAAGCATTGCTTGACATTGGACTTATACACACACACACACACTTGATTACATTCATCAATCTTCCCCAAGCTATCTAATACTGTGAGAGAATCTGCATTAGTTTTGCTTCACAGGTTCTATACTATATGGTAATAGGTGCTGATGTATAAGGATGTGTTTTGTAAATTTAGAATGCTTACAACACTTTTAGCTCAACAGACACTGACTGTTTCCTCATACTCATTGTGTTATGTTCATACACGTTTATGCTATCATGTTACTTTCCTACCCTACTTCACACCCTGACCTAAATTATCCATTTTTATATTTATTAATCATTGGTTTCTAGGTCCTTACCTGTTTCTGTCATATGCAACTCAGATCAGTTTTATCAAAGCACAATTACCCATGACTGTTACTTAACCAGCAGTCCTGCTGATGGAATACGCATCAATATGAAATCTTGCTTGGTAATTAAGGCTATTAATTATTTCTTAATGAACATGCATGTAACGGAGTGCTACAAAATTAAATGGTAATCTGTGATTAGTGCCTGGCAGAGCCATGCTGAGAAGAAAATGACATCTAATCGGGGGTTTGGTTGCTCTCGTTCATGCTTGTTTAACATGGATTGATTGCTTTGAGACTAATCAAGAAAAGAGAGTTTTCCCAGTGGAGTGTTGTAAGTGCTTGTTATTATTAGGTGTTGGATGGACATCCGCTTGGCACTGGTTGATGTGGAATGTTGGTTTCCTTTGATTGGATTGTGTAAAATGTTTGGGAGAGGAAAGTTGTTTTATTAAGTGAATTGTCTATTTTTTATATGATCCTGATATGCAGAAAAAGCTATAAGTAAGCCATTCATATGTTGATTTTTACTGTAAATACTCTGGATTTATGGTGCTATCAAAATACTGCCATTTTGTAACTGCAACATTGGCCCAACGATGGCATGAATTTGAGGTGGGGCTATCTGTACAGAAGGGGGAGGTGAAAACAGTTATTTTACAGTGTTTATTGTTGACTGTAGTGCTTCCACAATTTAACTAAATTCCAAACCTGACGTGCAAAGGGAAACCTGGTAACACAAGTCACAAATGTCAGGCATTTCACCGCATGCATGCAGTGATGTGCTCTTATCTCACGGGAATGTGGTACAGTGACATCTGTCACACTGTGGTTGTGTAATTTCTTCCTTAATGAAAACATTCCAGCTTCTTCCTAGATTTCCTCCTATCCTGCTGCTTCTGTGTCTGTATTTCATTCTCATCTTTTCTGCTGGTATTTATTTATTTGTTGGTTTGTGTTCTATTTTATGAGGACGATCAGCACAGCTGGACAGACTTGATGACTATATGCGGCAGATGATGAATTACATAAGAAATGATTAAGATGCTAAAATGTTAGCAAAGTAACAAACACTCATGCATACCACAATAATATATAGAGCATGGCGATAAATGACCAATACAATATATACTTATATAAACATATGACAATACACAGTTTAATATTTTAATTTTGAAAAATAACATTTTATGATGCTAGTGCAGAAATTTACAAAACACATACCTTAAAACATACATTAATTTTTATTGAAAACCTGCTTTCATTGTAACTAGAACACAGGGAGAGATTACAATTTAACGATGGCCATCATCAATTATGTTCTTCGCTCCAGTTCTGTAAAGCTGAAGTGTAATCTTTATTGTTCACATTTTTACAACGTCATTCTGTCTCCATGGCCACCACAGTATTAGCACTGCACAATGCTTCGTTCATAGTAGCTTTATTCAGGCATCCTCTGCTTTTGTGGCATTGCAACATCGTATCCTGGTTTACGCTCTTTGAACCCTGACGTTCCATTCCTCTGTCCTCTTTTTATGCCGTGCTGTATTATGTTCCAAGCTGTGTTGAAGCTTGTAAAAATGGGAGCAGCGTGACTCTGGGGGAGAGGGTTTCAGAATCATTCTCAGAACAAATTCATCAAGTTGTGAGAGAGTGAGCGAGAGAGATATTTGAGTCTTAATGGAACATCAGAGCTCTGATGAGAAGAGGTGGAGATCTCCATGAGGAGTTCTTTGCGAGAGATGAGTTCACTGTCAAGTTCATTTCTTAATGTTGAATTAGGTGATTCAGACTGTCGGTAGATTGTTACATAGATCCACAGCCTGTGCCCACCAGCAACAATGGAATGGCAAATCCCAGCTGGCACAGTGCCCTCCAAGTCCCACTAATGAGAGTGTTCTAAATGGTGGGGGGTGTGAGAGCTCTGGCTCTCTGTATGTCTCTTTATATCTCCACATTAATTGCATCTTATCTAGTGACGGAACGATAAATCTTTCCGGATGATAAATTGGCTGGTATTCGTCCATTGAGATTATATGCATTGGCCAATCATAGAATAGATATCCTTGTTTTCTATTAACAGATTGACAATTTATTGTTATATAGAGTTTAAATGAACACTTTATGCAACATTCTGTGTCACTAAAAACATTTAAAAACAAAAAATGTTGATACCCAATAAACAGTTAATTGACAGTTAATTAGACTGATATATTTTGGTCTATCACTAGTCGAGTTCATCTACTCCAATTAACTGAATTCTTGAAGACAGATGGGACCCCCCCAACCAATCTTCCTGTGTCTCAGTGATGTTCCAGTTCTTTGTAGTGATGAGTAGTGATGAAGCTGAGTGTGTTGTGTTGTGTTGACTAAACCTGTGCTATTTCTGTTGCAGTCCATCATGGAGCAGTTCAACCCTTGCTTGAGGAACTTTGTTGCCATGGGAAAGACCTACGAGAAGGCTCTGTCGAGTGAGTACATATGTGGCTTCTTCCACTAGGACTTTAGCAGGAAGTGAGGCAGCTCTTCAAGCTATCATTTCATTGGTTTACATGTTAAAATAATTTTGAGGAAAAACATTCATGCTTATGGGAAGTGCCGTTCTTTGGCCCCTACAAGAGAAGTGCATACATCTGAAATTTGTTGTTGCTAAGATAAAAATTAGTTTCTTGTATTAAATCTACTAGAATGTTGTTTAAATGTTTGTCAAATGTTCGTTAAGAATCAATGTTTTTGTTTGTGGGCCGAAAGACTTCCTGTTTCTCCTGTAGTGATGATGTCATAGAATGTTACATGTCAAATTCCATCTGCACCCTTGCGTCCCCCAACATCACCCCCCTCCCCAGTTCATGCATGTTGCATCTGCAGAGCTGTCGGATACAATGATGCTCGATGATATGTTTCTGTTATGTGTGTGGACCTGCATGTGTTCTGAGATGTTAACCGAGTCTTCTGGGCAAGGACAAAGATGTAGGTGTTTCGGATCAAAAATATGCGCCGGAAGGATGGAAGAGTGAAATGGAACAGAGGACATGCGTAAATAGGCCAGAGAGAGCTCTGGGAGACGACGCAGTCCCATGGAGAGGGCGAAAGGAGAGCAGAGATGTATATATAGGGCAAGCATTGTACGTCACTGGGTAGAGAACAAATATGGGCAGTAGGTACGAGTGCGAGTATACATGTAAAAAAAACACTTTACATGGCTCTACTTTCTACATGACGCTGCCTTTTCTCACTTTGGTTATTCTTACAATTTACTAACATTCTCCAGTTTATATTAGTACTAATACAAAAACAGCTTTCCACAGCAAACAGTTTATACAATAATTGTTATTTGGGCTGAATGTAAAGAACATTTGCATGACATGCATGACGTGTTAAAACTCATCTATCAAAGACAGGATAAACAACACGTGCATACTGCAGCCAGATACAGTTGTCACTCTTTTGTGCTTAATCCCATTCTATACACATACAGGTTTGTATTATCGTTCAGCACATAATGGACAATAATACAAACACGGTGATTTACAAAAGAAGAAATGCTGGACGATAATAAAAAAAAGACAGAAAAATTTAAAACATGTTAAACATGTAAAACAATTACTGTCCAAATAAAAGTAAGAGTAAGAGCTTTTAACAGTAGTCAACCTATAGGATGTTATTTAGCAGTGTACTAAGTGTTTTTATATGAATTATGTTTAGGTAAATAATAAAGCTAACACATTGTTGATCTCAGTGTAGTTTCTGTTCAGCACCGCAGACAGAGAAGAAACTTCCTGACAAGCACAAAATCCCCGTAGAGCATTATTACTGTGCCAAGCACTGCAGAGAACCGTTCCACTCACCATCCCGGACTTCATCTAATATTTTATGAGGCAGAAAATACAAGCAAAAGACCAAAGGCCCTGGAGGACTGACCACAAGGATGTGTGTGTGTGAGAATGTTAAAGTCTGATTGATAAGGTTAAAAAAGAGCCAAATGGAGTGACATTTGCACTCCACCCTTGCGGATCAACCTTGGCTGCAGCTTAGGTGGTACACAGAATCCATCATGGGGATTTGCTGGAGTTGTAAATGTGCCAGTTCTTGCAGGCAGCAGAGCGGAAAGCCTCCATAGTACCCACTAATGACTAGTGCAGATGGTGGCCACTTGGGCATTTGCAAACTTTGGGTTGTTTTGGATTGTTGTAAGTGGTGTTATGTGAATAATGAGTCATTTAGAAAGGATGAAATGACATGGTATGAAGAAAGAAGAATGGCAAGAGAAAAATGTATTTTTGGAGGTCTATTAGTGAGCTTTAATTGCTGTATAGGTGGATAGCTTAAGTTGTTAGAAATTATAGTAATAAGAGGAATTGTATTTTTGTCTGTTTGAGGTGTTAAAAATGCCCTCATGAGAACTTTTTAGGACTCTTAAATCATCAGTTAAAGATTGGAAAAGGGGGTTGGAGGTCCATATTCAATAGAGATTTCTGTCTGTACAGAGTCTTGGGTCTAGACTGAGCTGTTCTGTAGGTTAAATGTTAGATTGTCTTTTGAGGCCGATCAGTGTATCTTGTTCCCTCAGAGAGGGTTGGAGGCTTCTCTGTCCTTTCTACTGGTCCTGTTTTAGACCTCTGTAATCCTCTTTTCTTCTGCTCTCTGCCTCGTTCCTTTACCCATCACCACTCGGTCTATCCCCCCCCACCAACCGCTGGAGCACCAAAGCCCCCAGATTTCCCCCTCTAATCCGCCACAACCAGGACGCACCTTTTCTTGAGTCAGGGATTTGCACAGCCTGTATCAAATAAGTCTATACATTCACAGGGCTGCCATTGGTCTAGCTAGTATATCCTCACCATCTTCATCCAAACACCCCCCGTTAAATTGAATTAGGATTAGGTGCAGTAATTCTATAGGCAACATTGCATCATAGCATGCTGTTGACCAGGTAGACACCATATGAAATTTGATGTGAACGACAACATTAATGTAGGCCATAGACAGTTTGTTCTTTATGTCATAATGTTGTGTACCAGGAAGCATTGAAAGTATGTATTTCCCCAACATTTTCTTGGAACAAAAAATTTCACATGGCCTTCAGTCTTTTCAACATTTAATGGATGTACTGCTATTTCTTATTGAGTATACCCTGAAATTAGTTCATTTTTAATACTCAGAGTAGTTAAAATTAGGTAATTATGAAGTCTGTCAAATGTAGTTAAGGCAGAAGTTGTCTTATTTTACTGCTACACGCATCTACCCTGAAATTAGTTAATTTTTCTTAACACAGAACTGTTAAAATGAAGTAATTTTGAAGTTTGTCGACTGAAGTCAAGACAGAATTACTACTGCTACACACACTAACCTTCACTAACCACTAGCTCAGTACCTTCCGATTCTACATTTTATTGTGCTTCAAGACACTTTGTGCCTTCTGGCACGCTCTTGCATTGCTAAACTGCCGTGATCCTCTGGTTTAGAGAGAGTCTGATTTTCAGCCAACCCTTCTTTGCCATAGGAATGTAGAAGAGGCACAGTGGCCCCTGTGGTGAGACCTCACACAGAATGAGTGATTGCTCTCAGTAATGCGCTTTCTGATGTGAATGTTAAGTTTTGGAGGGCACCGAGCTTTTTTTTTTTAATAGAAATAGTATCTTTGCTATTCATTGCTCACCAATCACAAGCTCCACCCCACCCCCCCAGTTCTCTGGCAGAGCCATCATAGAACATATAGACTTTTAAAGTTTCCCATCCACCACTCCTTTCTCCATAGATATGACACCTGTGGGTTAAGGGAAGCTTCGGGTGTGAAGGACAGACATTAGAACACTCCCGATTCTTATTTCCCAAATGCTTCCATGTTTCCAGGTGTGACATTTGCAGCAAAAGGCTACTTCGACGCACTGGTGCGGATGGGAGAGCTGGCCAGCGAAAGTCACGGCTCTAAGGATCTTGGTGAGTTATAGACTGTAGCTGCAGTGCCCCCTGTGGTTGGAAGGGGGATTGCAAAAGAGACTAAGTTAATGGTTCAAGTGTGAATGTTTGGATGTCTGAGTGCATAGTAAAACATATTTAAGACTGTATCTTTGGACATAATACATATGTTCAAACGTGCACATTTACACACTCTGCAGGTTTACTCATTGCTCGTTGGTGACTGGTTGCATTGTGTTCATTCTACCCTTTTGTCTACTTCCATGTCTCTCTATAAAATTGCTTCCTGCTGTATAAATTAGGGTCTTTAGACAGCTTACAATTCATTTATTTTTTTATTCAGAGGTCACAATTTTGTTACAATTCTTTAAAGATTGACCATTAAAGATTTTCACCAATACATTAAGGGTGATGTTACATGATGCTTTGTTGCATTAGGGTAGTTTAAGTCATTTTTGTTAACTAATGTGAATTTTGAATGCAGTAAATTTTTGTGCATCAGTGCAGAATCGTTTGTGAATTTTTTTAGCATGAATTATTCCCTATAAATGATTATGCAACATGCCCATGAAAATTTTAATATGCGAAGTTATCTAATTCATGCCATGAGATTCAGAAAACATATTTGAAGTCTAATGATAAACTATTTTTTTTATCCTCACTGGCCTTTCTGTCCATTCATTATTCATAAGTGACCTAGGATGTGCTATCTTCTTAGCAGTAACTAAACTTAACAGTCAATACCATAGCAACCATTGGTGAAAGAGAATCACCAAATACTAACCAGAACTGACAAATAACCTTATATTTACTTTTCCAGGAATTATAGATCTGATGCTATTCTCGCCACCAGTCACAGCTTATGCACCTCTAAAGATTACTTAATTTATATCTGGAGAGATTTTATTGATGCCCAGGGGGAAATTTATTGACCAGAGACTGGGTTTGTTTTTGTGGAATGCCTTAGTGAGCAACTTCAAGCAAACAAATCCTGCTGTCAGGTTGCGGATTCAGTGCATCACTTCAGGTGGACATTAGAAAGTGACTTTCAGACCTCAATAGTGAAAGTAATTTCGCCATGTAGGATTTGTTCCTGGATCAGTATCATTGTTGGTTTTGGATCAATCTTTCTGTCAACCAATCAGATTGAAGGATTAAGGTCAACATTAGGTTTAGGCGCAGGACTGGGTTAGGGGCTTGTATTGCAGTGTTACCCCACCCCTAAGTTATGGCTTGGGGTGGGGTTTAGGTTAGGACTATGTTTTTTTAAAGGAAATGTTGTTTCACGACCAACACATATGCTTAATCCAGTAACAGAAGAGGACAGGGGGGCCGTGGCCTTTTGAGGGAGGTCATGAAAGCTGGTTATTTTTAATCTCAGAAACACTTTTTCTTCCTTTTATCCTGAACATTCATCTTTTCATTTTACAAGTTGGTGTCCTATTGATGGCTTATTCAGTGGCGTTCACAATCCCCGCTCTAATTTCAACAGTAAAAGGCTATTATTGAATGAATTCAACCTCATCTCATCCTGAGATTGGATTACCCGATTTCCAACTTTTTCAATATCTAAACAATATAACCTGGCGGCACTGGAGTCCTTATGAGATTATATTTTGGGCTGTAAGAGACCTATTTCTAGCCTGCTGCCAGCTCAGCATTGTTAAACCGCAGCAATATCTGTGTATGAAGAAGTATTTAATGAGAAAAGTTATATGAGAAGATTCTTAAACCTTTCACCCCGAGACTCTTGTCACTAGACAAATTACTGCAAGTCTGTGTTTGTGCTTTTGCTTTAATAATTGTGCATTAGTGCATAACTTCCTCAGCAGTATGCATGCTTTTAATGCACATATCATCTTTTAAATCTTATTTAGTGTGTTTGAAGTGTGCATGAATGACTGTCTTGTGTTTGTACAGCTCTTCCAATGTTGCCCATGTCTTACTATCTGTGTCCGTTCTGTAGGATGATTGACAAGCATGTTTCTGTATGTCAGCATCATTATGAAGCTTTCACAGCCGTCTAATAAAACAAAGCTTGGCATTGTGTACGTGTATTCGCCTTGTTTCTAATCTCGTTGTTTCTCAATGCTAGTAAAAGGTGTCAGAATCTTTCTGTTCACACAAGCCAAGAACATTTCAGGTGTGACTCACGGCCACATACCTGTTCTCTGTTTGTCTAGTGTTTGGACAAGTTGATTTGTTTGAGTGACAGGTTTTGAACAGATCAGTTCTGTTCAACAATATGTGTATGTCTATTTATGGGTTCAAATGCTGGGGAGTGCAAGAACTGATAAATTGTATATCCTCAATGCAATGTAAGTTGCTTTGGATAAAAGCAACTTACATTGAATCAAAGGTATACCGTTTAATATTATTATATAATGGCAGTGTATTTCAGGGTCAGATATTGCAATAAGCTTTATAGAGAACAATGATGCGGAAACTTTGAATCAGCTTGGCCAAAAGCAAAGTGTGTTCACAGTTTGACGTTCACGTGTGTTTCAGCATGTGAGAACCGTAGCATCAGCCAGACGGACCCTGTCACACCCCGACTTCTGCACGCTTAAATAATCTTATAAATGAGGCCCTAGCACAGCGTTAATAATTGATACAGACATATTTCTGCCATCAGCACTGCATTCCTCTTCAAATAAAGTTGTACTGAATAAAAGTATTGGATGGGGATGAAGTTTTTGTCCATTATATTTCCTGTTTTCATGGCCTTATGAGCACCTTAGAGATGGACTGTTTTTATGAAGTATTATAGGATGTTTTGCACTTGCAGCATGGCCTCAGGTGGGCATTAATAATGAACGATTTGAGGCGTGGGCCACACGGGCAGTACAGGCCATGTCTGAGATGTGTGTGTGTGTTTCTTGTGTTATATTATTGCATATGTCTTTATCACAAGGGATATAATTAATTTATCTTCATTAATATTTATATTCAATACATTAATATTCATGTTTTCAGTGTGCCTGCTGCAGGTTATTGGGAATGAGACTTATTAGAGTCTTTACTAAAATGCCTTTAAAGAAGTTAGTAGCTCTTATTTAAGAGAAAGAGTGTTATAGCACGTTATAGCAAGAGAACCAATAACTTATAAATCATACTGATTATACAAACTCTGGGTCATGATAAACCACAGGCTAAATCAATGGGTTATACCAGGTTTAAACAGGGCCATAGACTAGCACTTTATATTATAAGGCTTAAATCTTAACTGGTTATTTCTAATTTGATCTCAATTATGAAATTCCCATACATAATTGCAAAAGCTTCACTCTCAGTGTAGTGGATAATGGTAAGATCTTATTATGTACCACCCTCCTCCTCTTCATTGCATTCTCAAATTTGAGTAACTCTTGCTGTGAGGAGAGATGCGCGGTGATTCTTCAATGCGTATCGCATCACCCACCGCCTGCAGTCAGCCCACGCACTGATGCAGGAATGCAGGCGGCCCGAGAGAGAGCTAAAAATAGATGAATTACTTGCCTTAACGGGAGAGAGTTCCGTTAGAGAGAGAGAAAGAGAGACAGAGAGAGCAAAGCAATGAAAATGCAGCCCGTGCCTCTTTGGTGATGTCAGTGTTTCCAAAAGCAGCTTCTCCTGTCTGATTCCTCCAATGCTACACGAGTGTGTTGAATACTAAACAGCTTCCTGTTCCCTCTGCCCAAATATGGGCATCAGTTGTCATGGCTGTGAGATGCCAGTAGGTTGTTGTCTTTTCATGTTTGTGGTTTTAGCTTTGGGAGTTTTCCACCGATTTAGAAGATGTTTATGGTATTAATTAGTTGAAATCCTGGATATTCTCGCCCGAGTACAAATATTTGTTGAGGCAACTGTGCTCTCTGTCTAAACCCGATTAATTTTGTCTTCAAGCTTCCTGCACTTACTGTTGTCACAAAATAACTCTGGGGTGTTTGAATTATTAATGCTGGCAAATTTTAGAGCTAACTGAAATGATTCAGCTGCATCCAATCTCATTCTGTTCAAATAAATCCCTCAAAAGAGAAGATCAGATTTTCAATTCAAGTCGACTATATGATCAGGTACAATATCACAGTGGAAGTTATTATAATGTCTGCAGAATGACCAGAGGGCCAAATCACACATTAAATGGAAAAAAAGAAATGAGGAAATGTTCACACAACTATTAGCTTTGCTGAACATCCTGAATAATGATTGTTTTAGCCAAGAGGAAGGAACAAGATGCTTGTGTTTTAAGGAAATGGAAATGGAAGCTTATTGCTTTTCCATTTATTTCAGCAGTAATGCATAGCTAGACATTCTATAATCTCTGTTTTTTTACTAGACAGATATAGTGTAGTGTCTCGCTCTCTCTTTCTTTCATTTACCAAACCCTCAGTTGCACCACAGGAAGTGTATAATAGCACCATATTATGTGATTGACTTCATCCTGATGTTGAGAGTACAGCAGCAGGTTGGCATACAGTTTAATTTTCACTCTGAGTAGGTGGGATCTGAAGTGCTGTAACATGTTTTCACTGTTTCTTCATTGTCTCACCTACTGAGTTCTGCTTCCTCTGTTGAGGCCAAAAACAAAATGTGATACAAAAGGCAGATATCCTCAATGCCTCAACGAGCTGATAATTGCTGCTATAGATGTAGCTATGAACATAAGTTCTCTGGTTGGAAATACATCTACCTCTGTGCCTCAGATCAGAAAAGAAGGTTTGGTTTAATAGAGCAAGTCCCCTCACACCTGTGGGCTAAATAATGAATTGTGCAATAGCAAAGGCTTAGCTTCTGAATATTAATGCTCTGATTTGTTTTGGTTATTTTTTCTCAAGTATACAGTCATCATTCATGAGCCGAGCCTTCACTATAGTATTATTTGTTCAATCAGGGTGTTCCCTCCTGAGCTGACATCTAATAATTCTTTTTTATAGTTCACACCTTCAGAATAGTAGGATTTGCCTCTAGCGCCTGATATGGATAAGTATGAATAATACTAAACAATAATAGCCCTTTATCCGACTGTCATATGGATCTGGCAACCCAGCAGATCCAAGCCACAACCCCCCTGCCAGAAATCTTTTCTACTGCAGTAATCAATCTCCATTATGACTTCATCAGCAACACTCTAATAGCCATGTATACAGTCTTCTATCACAAAACAATGACTGCAAAGAAATTATTCAGGCCTCTGAAGCATGTGCATTAGATTTGATACAGAAATCTAGAAATTCTGCATAGTTTGTTATAAATGTATAGATGGTATAGATGTATTTAGTGCACATCTGCCTGGTGCCAAGAAAGAGCTATGCAGTTTGATGTCAAGTTTATTGATGATGTTTAACAGCGAGTGTCTTTCAGAATGTGCCTTTGTTTATATTCATTAAGTAGAGAAGAGTTTGGCCCAAAAGTGCTGAAGTTTATCACAGCCATCTGTGTGCTTTATAATCCCTCACTGTATTCATGTTTACTACCTCTCCCAAGGTCACAGGGAATGAAATAGTTTTCAAGGAACATTTTTGGCTGGTTAACAGCATGGCAATGCTAGTCCACCAGCTATACCAGCCCTAACCCTCGTAAACCACAGTGAAATTCATGGTGGTTTAAGCTGGTCTTAAAAGATTTTTAGGTAAATTGACAACAGAGCCACAAAAAGCAAAGAAAACAAAGATGGCAGAGAAGTGTTCATTTTGTTTTTATTCTGTAAAAACCTTTAGTGCTGTATTTAAATGAGTACTGATTGATGTTTTCATGATGTTTTAGCTTTGGATGCCATCAGTCTTGAATGTTACATCATCTCTTAAGAGGTAGCTACCTCTGAGGCACTGGGTTCTGGCTAGATGCTACAGAGTACAAACTGTACACTAATTGATTCGGCCCTTTAAGAGTGAACAACAATATGCTTAAGTCTTTCAGAGCTGCAGATGTTGTGATCCCCACTGATTACCGGTAAGCGGATTAGAGCCCTGCCGAGCAAGGCTGAATTGCAGCAGGCGGGTGGAGAGATGAGGGGCGAGGAGGATGAGGGTGGGGGGAAGTGCTATTAGACCATTGTGCTGACTTGGACAGGAAATGAGAGTATCTCGACCTAGAGACAAGATTTGGACATGGGCCAAGGTGAGGTTAGGGCAGCAGAGGCAGCTCCAGGTTACCAACACAAATCTAATGCTTTACTTTTATGTGAACCTGACAGATGCCCATAGGAAAGTCACAAACAATATGTCTTTAATATCTCACTTGTTTCTTGTAGATGGTAATGAGATTAAATAGAGACTTTCACAAGCAGGTCTACTGCTGCTTCTTAGAAAAAGAGCCCTTAAAATGCCACAACTTGTTTTCAGGTCTGCCAAATAAAGTTAATAGCTAAAGGAAGCATAACTGAGATCTCCAGGTCTCCTGTTCTATTAAAGTGCAGCTACTGAGCATATAAATGTACATCTATAGGTGTTTATCTTAGATATTGGAAAGGGTTAGAAATAAAGAATAGGGAAAAGATACTAGTAACATCTCCATCTTTCAGATGCATTTGTATCTCTTCCCCTCGTTCGCTTTAGTTCTTCCTGGCACAATAGTTGTGTGCTGGATTTGGCTGCATTGGGTTTGTCCTTGTTCTGCATATGTGTAACGTCTGTGTGGATCCGCCCTCGTATTAATCTTGCTGCTTTGATGTACATTACTTGTTGGACGGCTCGTGTTGACCTTGATCTGAAAACGTTTCATAAAACGGACTGTCCCAGTGTTTCTCAGAAGGCAGAGCTTAAGAGCACGGCTTGATTAGATATGTACCACGGACTGGTGCAGTTTTCCCGGGTCAGGCATGATGGATTCAAAGACAGGCAGGGTCATGCTTTATGAAACGCAGCTCAGAAGCTAAAGCGGCGTGCATAGATTTCACACAATATGAAAGGCTGTGTATTAAAGATACTAAAAGTCTAGTGATATTCTGTACATACAGTAACAGTAAAATCAAGAAATATGCATAATAATATTACACATTAAAATAGTCATTTAGTAGTCATCAATAGTCATTAAAATAGTCAAATAGTCAATTTTTATTGTTGCTACATTGTTGCAATGAAGTTTTTGAGGTATTTTAAATATGTGGTTTTAGTTTGTTGCTATGCCCATGTCAAAAGCCACCCCCCCAAGTCTCCATGATACTGTATTGTTGTCATTCCTTTAGTGTAAGTCTCGTCAAGAATCATTAAAAACAATCAAATAGAAAATTAGCACCCCAACAGGCTGCATATTTTCAGGTATCATTCATGACTGCATCATAAGTGGTGCATGGAAGTTACCAACTGGTTTAATACATCAGGTTGTGATGTAATAAACCTTCTGTATGAACCACTAATAAGAGTAAAGTCTGATTTAGCAACACCATTAATAAATAAAGTATTATAGAAACCACTATACAGAAAACAAGCACATAGCTACATTTGTGCATGCCTTACGTCCAATCACAGTTTAGGAGGTAGAGAGACATCATGCCCATTGGATGTCACGCCAGTGCATGTATATAATTGATTCTTTACTGCAGAAGAGTCCTGTTTGTAAGCACCGTGTCTTTTCAAAGTTCTCAGTGTCTGTGGTAATGCTGCCCTCTACGTCACATGCTGTGTGTGCGTTTTCTGTTATTTAATTTCATTATTTTATTAAGCCAGTTAAAAACTGGTTAATGCACAGTTAGAAAAGGAATTTGATGGATGGACGGAAGATATCTCAGCACACCAAAGTTATTTCTGTCTCTGTGGGATTTCAGAAGAGCGTGTCTTGACTTCTAACCTAATGAAATGTCTGTTTTAGGACTGCTTTGATCCTTTGATATGCTTTCAAACTCTATAAGAAAAGCGTACAATAACACCAGCAGCCAGGCCAAACTTTCATAACATTTATGAACTCTTCATAGAGAAATGTGTCTATCTTGACCCTTGTGCCTGATTTGTGCACCAGGAAAAACACAGATAAGCAAAAGTTTTTAGCAGAGCCAGACAAATATTTGTACCTAAACACAATACAATATGTTTAAAGAACAAGAGGGAAAATTTACACACAAAAAAAATTCTTCTCATTATAAAAAATGACATTACAGAAAAACAAATTTGTGAATGTATGAATTTACCATTGTGTTGGTGCTGTTTTATAAACACAATAAGCCACTTAAGGCCAGGTTGTTATGGTGATTTAACCACAGGTAAAGGGTTTTAAGATCCACTTATTAAACATGGTAAAATCACTGTAATGCACAGCTTAGTTATTTTTTGATTGTGCCGCTGTAGAATCAGCAGCAAATATCAACACAGGAAATTGTGTCCATGAGACCCGGGCCTCTCTGGCTATTGTGATATATGCATCAATGTTTGGGAAAGTATGATTGATTTACTCTGGGTAGCTTCTATTCTTTCTCTCTTTGACACTGTTTTAAGGTTTTGTACTTTTCTCCTGCTCAAACTAGGTCTTTTGTTCCTTTTCTTTACAACGCATTGCCTAATCAGAAGAGGCAGCATGTAGGTACCACAACACAACACACACGCCTTAACTTGGCTGCATGATTCACCGTCTCCTTCTTCTGTTACCACTTTTGTTGTTGTTTTTTTTCTCTTTCTTCTCTCTCGTACCACAAAATGTTCAGCTGATATGAGAAACGATGTGCTAACAACATTCTATTTCATCATTTTGTTTGCTCTTATTTATACATGTTTAAACATTCATTTAAGACTTTTTGTCAGTGTTATTAATATTTCAGTTTTATTTTGTTTATGGAATAACCGACCGTTTTGCTAATGTTTCTATTGTAGTGTGATTTTTTTTTTGTCTGTCTTTTTAATAAAGACATACTGTTTGGTTTGTTTTATGTTCTCTGATATTTTCGCACCCGTAGCTTGACTGTTGGCTCATCTTGTTCATCAATTGTTTTATTTTCTCTCTCTACCTCCTTTTTCTCTCCCCCGCACCTTTGTCTAGCTGCATGGTTTTCTGATAACAGGTGCAAAGCTTTATAATGAGAATTTAATCTCTCTCTCTCTCTCTCTCTCTCTCTCTCTCTCTCTCTCTCCTTCTTTCTCTGTATGTCTCTCTCTTTCTTTTTCTGAAGGGGATGTGCTTTTTCAGATGGCTGAGGTTCACAGACAGATCCAAATGCAGCTTGAGGACATGGTGAGTATCGGTACCGCGAGGGGGATCGTAGACTTACGTTTTCTTACAAGCTGGTTTTCTCAGTCATGTCATATCTGAGAGCCTGTTAGCCTGCAGGGTGGGTAAGGATGTGGAAAGGCGGGGCATCTTAAAATGCCAGATGGATTTAGACACTTCCATATATATACACACACAGGACAATAGTCTACAGTCACATGTGTAAACACACCTCAGACACAACACAGGCCTTCCTGTATGACACGACTACAGATGCTAAACAAACTATCTGTTTTAGAATCTGTCTTAGTAACTTGATAGTAAATTGATACATGGAGTAAATGTCTGTCATACATGTCTTATCAAACCCAGCAGCCATGTTTTTTATGTGAGCAAGCAAAGTATTGCTGGCTTGTACAGGAGTGTGTGCACTTGTGCATATGAAATAAACTGTTTTTATGGACTAAAATGAACTCTCTTTGTATACTTAGCTGAAATCCTTCCACAATGAGTTACTTACAGAACTGGAGAAAAAAGTGGAATTGGATGTCCGCTATCTGAATGTAAGTGTAATCACACAAACACAATAACATAATAATTCTATTTTGTCCCTCTGTGAAAGGGAAAGTGTCACCTCCAACATCTTCTAAAAGGCTTTTCTTTTCATCAATGCAGAAAAGAGATTATTTTAATTGAGAAGCTGAATGATATGAAATCTGTTTTCATGCATGAAACATCAGCAGCACTGAAATGAGGTGGCACTTTACAGGCTTGTTTATAAGAGATTGGCCCTCAAACTTTGCAGGTTCTCGAATGGCTTCACGTCTTGGCAAAAAATCAAAGGCACATTTATTTGGTGACTCATTACCATAGTTGACAGAAACAATTACCTACGCTCACATGGTTCTCCGGTCCACAGACAGTAAGAATGGAAAACTAAACCATGTTAGGATCAGTCAAATGTAGCAGAAGGTTTTGGCAGAGACGACCAGTGAAAACAAAACCAAGTGGTCTGAAACACAATGAATCTGCGAAGCAGGGAATTCTGGGAAGACACTTTGAGGACAATGAAGAAACTTATTGGGCTGACTCAGCCAAGTTCCCATTAGCACAGAACACACAACGACCTTTCAGTTCTTTTAGATGCTGTGTTCAGGTCAGTTAAGCATTGTTAAGAAACAATTGACTCTCAGTAGGAGCCTTTTTTGCTTTGGATGTCCTGAGAATGAGTTATCAAAGATACTGAGAGAGAACCTCAGCTCATTTCATGTAATTCAGCCTTTATCCTCTCGAGGCCTTATGAAATAGAGGCTTGATATAAAAATCTAAAATTCAAATGTTGAAGTTCCTCATCTTGTTTGTTCTCTATGGTTAGTTTTGTTTTTGCAATGAGGGCTGTGTTATTGTGTCTGACAGGCGGCTCTTAAGAAATATCAGATGGAACACAAAAGTAAAGGAGAGAGTTTGGAGAAGTGCCAGGCTGAACTGAAGAAGCTGCGTCGGAAGAGTCAAGGCAGCAAGAACCCCTCCAAATATGGAGACAAAGAGATGCAGGTGAGTCAGCGATGCTTTTTAAACTTAGATGTTTAGTTGTGCTAAATAACATACTTTTACAAATCCTCAGAATTTCCAAAACTTTAAGGATTAGTTCATCCAAAAAGGAAAATTCTGTCATCATTTACTCACCCTCATGTTGTTCCAGAATTTTCATTTTTGGATAAACTATTCTTTTAACTTTTTTTTTCCACATTAGTGATGAGTATCATCAGTTTCCCTGTTCTGTTATTTTGGCACTAGATTGCAATGTTTCAGAACATAAGCAATGAATTTCCCAGTTAAGAGGGAACGTTCAAAGAACATTGGTTAACATTCTCCAAAAAGTTTTCTCAAAGCTATTAGAAATGCTCTTGCAGTAAAGTTAGCAGAACATTTTTAATGTTTTATATCATATGTATTAAAAACATTATTCTAAAGTTGTTAGGGAAACATGTAAAAACATTACAGAATTAAAAACGTTTGAATACCATTTTTATACCAAACAATAACATTAATACAATGTCTAAAAAACATTCCTAGAACAGTAAAAATATATTTTTTTTACATTTTGGTTAATAGAAATGATAATAAACATTCTTACAACCTACAATTGTTAACAGGGTATGTTTGTAATGTGTTGGAGTATGTGTAATCCGTACCTCTGGCTGAGATTTCCCGTAGGGTTGCAATGTCATGGGAATTCTACATATCCATCTGTTTCTATTAATAGGTTTTATAAATCTTGCTCATTCTCCCGGCACAGCTTGAATATACACCTCTGAATACACTTGAGAGAATATGACAAAATTTAACAAGCAATGGAACTTTACCAAAATGTGTGATCTCACTCTTGCAGGCCACATTGATGATGTCATTCATCCATTTGTCATGGTTTCATTAGTGGTGCGTATTAGGGTGAGCATCACTGTTACAATTACTTATACTAATGGTTACAACTTTTCAAAAAGTATCAGTAACATTCAGGGAACCACAAAACAATAACCTAGCACTCACCTAAAT
>JAZGTK010002383.1:0-32181 GCA_036877625.1 Ambastaia sidthimunki | reverse complement strand
AATAAATGAATTTAATCCATTTTGGAATAAGGCTGTAACATAAAAAAATGTTGAAAAAGTGAAGCGCTATGAATACTTTCCGGATGCACTGTATATATATGTAAAATAGTTTTAATGGCTGGTGAAGTCACCTTTCACTGTTGCAAGAGACCAACACAAAGTTCATGTGAACACTGTCAATGCCCAACAAAGTCTTCTATTTCATTGCCGGCTCGTTGGGTCTGGGGTGGTGTAAGAGTTTTGGGTTTTGTCAAGGGCATTGTCTAGATATTGTGTAAGAGCAATTGTAAACTGATCCTGTTATCTTAATGAACTGTTTTAAACCTTTCTAATAGACAGAATTAAGTTACTTTTGCTGTCATAATTTGATAGCAACAAGTGTCAGCAATATTGCAGATTTTATTGAAAACTTTAGTATTTGTGACACATTAGAGTGTGCTCGACTCTGCTTTCTTGCACCCGTGTTATAAACAATTTAGTTAAAAAAGAGAAAACTAAAATCAAAAATTAACTAATTGCATTTTTAATTTTAATAGATGCGCCTATAATATGCTATTATTTTGTCCACGTCTGAGGTCTGATACTGTGGCAGCCCTATGCTCTATATTATTGTATTACTCATATGTAATCTTAGACATCAGTACATAAGGACGTGTTCCTGTATGTGCTGAAGTCTGTGCATGGTGGCCAGCGGGTGGCGCTGCGGTTCTGCGAGGGGAGGCGACCGGTAAGACTGACATGCATGCAGCTTGATCACCGGAGCAACTTATCACTGAACCCAGAGGAACGCTGCATCAGTATCAGACAACATAACATGCATATATTCACTGTGATAAGAGTAAATATATATGTTCATATATGTTCATTAACTGTTGATAAGAGACTTCCACTGTTAAGGGTAATTTACACTGATCCGACAAACGCCAACAACCAACCATATTTTAATAGAAGGTTTAATAGAATGTCGCTTTTTTTCTGGTTTCTGATTTTTTCTTATTACAATAGTTCCGGGACTCCCATGTACATTTAAAATCCAGTGCATTTAATTCAAAACTGAAAAGTGGAACACTGAAGTAATTGTCTGTATAAATTAAGGGTTTTTAATTTAATAAAATAATATATACAGTCACAAAATAAAATGTAATACGTCACTGCCCAAGAGGACTGGGACAAAAACACCCCTGGTCACAATTACATGCAATATAAACGAAACTGTATTACATAATACTGTGGGGCTGTAGACCATAAGAGGAAACTTCAGTCTCTTGAAAAGGGGTCCGTTGAAACAATGCACATGTCTTATTCCCCTTTACACACTTCCCGTGAATCCCCGTCTCACCTGAGAACCACTGCGCGTGTCATTGCGCCAATTCACTGCGCATAACGTCACATACATAAACATCCCACTTATATACAAATTTAGACATATAAACAAAATAAATCTCTTTTATTGTAGAACGATATACAACAACAACATAATACAAATACACAAAATAATTTAATTCATGTTTACAATAAGAAATTATACTCAAATATTAAATAATACAAAAGTACAAACTTTGCACCATTTAGTGCAGATACCAAGATCATTTATAGCGGACAACACTGTGTAAAATACATCAAAAACTTTTTGGTTACAAATGTTACTTGTTACAGGGACATTTAACGCGAAACATCTACCCGCTACAGAAATGCACCTGTTGCTCAATGTAATAAGAGAACTGACCACACGGCGGCGACACGACCACCAGCTTACATGTGACTGTAAATAAAACGTCGTCCTGCGGGAGAAGTTGGTAGAAAGAGCGAGCATCAGGTTTTAGAGTATTTAGAAACCCTGTTTCTCGGCTTCTTGATTTCAGGTCAGTTCCAGACACACGGACCTTGTGAATGGAAAGAGGGTGAGTGACCTTGAGGATTTTTAGTTTGTTTTGGGGATTTTAGGTGCTTTTGTTTGTTCACATGATGCTTTGAAATGCGCGTCGGGGTCATATCAACTGTCCCAGCAAAGTGCCCTAAAGCCCGCTTTCTTTTAAATCGAGGAGGGGACAATAAGTAATTTGACATACAAGTAACTGCTCTATTTTGATCTGCGACACACAACATTCCTTTAACCTTTCCATCATGGATACGCTTTTGTACCATATGTATTGTGTGATTTAATTACAAATGAATCAGTGTGCTCCTGTATCTCTGCCTTGTTACTGGATGCAAAGATGAAACTGCGACTGTGACTTTAATACGATATTTATATGCAAACAATCTTTATGCAGAATTAATACTATTAACTAATTAAAGTTGATGCGGTATGCAACGTATTGTTGGGGTAAAATGGCGGTGAAATGACGATGAATGCTCAGATGCGCAGTGTTAATGTTTAGAGAGGCTGTGATGTGTAAAAGAACAAGCGCAGATGAATGTTGATCTTGAATTGCACGTCGCGTCTCGAGGTTTCCGCGCGCATTCCACTGCAAGTTACCGAGGCAACATCAGTGTACATTGACAGCGCGCGTGAGCAACTTTCTTCAGTAACTTACTGACAAAACAGATCAGTTAGCTTTCATGCATTAGACATGATGATAGTTGCAGCAAAAGAAATAGTACTACAAAAATTTACATCATTTGTAACAACGATTAATTTGAGTTTTTTCATTAATTATAATGAGAAAGTTCTTGTTTATGTACATAGGAGGTTATGTTCACCTTCAACCAGTGTTAAGCAGTAACTTAAAGTGCTGATACAAGATATGTACACAACACACAGACTGTTTCTTTATGTTCAACCATCAACACTGCTTGTTTGGGCTGTTCTTCTCCAGCCTGTTTTACATTTCAATAATTTAAATAAAATGTTGTTTCATTTCACATTTCAATGAAAAACTGGATTTCCTAAAAATGATGTTAATGATGTCAGTACTTAGTAAATTGGATTGTAAAATGCAACTGCGTATAAGCACACAGAGGTGACAACAGTATTTAATTTTGCATGTACTGTGTGAATGCATGGAATGATGCAAAATTGTCCCATATACATTTCCTTTTCAAAGCAGAACATTTTCCATTAAGCAAATGAGCGTTTCAAGCTTGTGTGTAGAACAAGGATGGGGAACCAAAAGATGGGTTGTTTAGCGCCAACCCTAATCTAACAAACCTAAACCAGCTAATCAGGATTACTAGAAGGCTACAGGCAGGTGAGTTTATCAGGGTTGGTGCTAAACTGCAGGATACTGACTCTGCTGGGACAAGGTTCCCCATCTATTGTGTAAAAGTATGACAGAGAGGTCATTGCAGAGGCTGTGTGAAGTGCGTGCATGTCTTTGCTTGGGTTGCAGCTGACAGCATCCTGCATTGTTCCAGCAGCTGCAGTACTGTACACCATGAATAATGCAATGTCTTCTAGCTGCAAAGAGCTGCTAGCAATTAATGCAAATGTTTCAGCCTTCACTAGCATATTTAGCAAATTGTGTGTTTTTTGGGCTAGTTCTTGTTCAGCGCATGTCTTATTTTCTGCAGCATGCATAATGAGATAATGGCACAATTCTCTATACGCCCCTATGTGTGACCCACTTAGTGACAAAATAGTAACTTAGTGACAAAAAAAACAAAGAAGGAGTGTATTATTCATATATTACCCTAAAGTCAAGAGTAAGGAGCAAATTAGATTTTGATGGAAAAAATGAAGCCTAATTTTGGGAACTAAAAGTTTTGCGATGAGATTATTGTTATAACAATTCCACCAACACTCTCCACACACCTATTTATTATTAATAATAATAATAATCATTGTACCATTAGATAGTATAGTTGTACAACATTTAAATTTTATGTAAAAATGTATTACAATTTTGTTCTTCTATGCTGTAAAAAAACAGAATAAATAACTTTATTATTTGTTATACTTATAATAGATTATTATACTATTCTAATGAGACAATGGGATTAACATATTAATCACAGTATATCCAGATGCATTATAGTTAATGAGTGCCTGGGGATGGGAAGCAAATGTCCTTAATTCTTATAAAAAATAATGTCAGAATGAAAAAATACTAATAGTATAATAAAAATAATAATAATAGGTTACATTCATTTTTTTAATCACTTTGTTGTGACCTTACATAGTAGGTAGGCTGTTTATTATTTAGGTATTAGTACAAGTTAAAGAAATTAAATTGTACACTTTAATAGCATATAGTTAATCTTATTCTACATCACTTATGAAGTAGGCATCAAATCCTGATCAACCAGAACATAATATGCAGTTTGGCCGGCCATGGCTAGAATTCTGCTCTAAACATTTACAGCGTCCCATATCTGACCTTGATGGGTATAATTTCAAGGACATTTATCTGGCTTGCTGCATTGTTTTGATTGTAAAGGAATGTATGAATGGGCACTTTAGTTCCACCCCCATCACAACCACACAATGCCTCTCTTTGACTGGGAGTCTGGAGGGAAACCCACTCCCACCCTGTCTGGGCATACACAAGCCGTGTGTTGTGAACAGACTCTGTGTGACGGCGGAGAGACTGAGGGCGAGATAGAGAGCAGGTATGTGCTTATATCTGTGCTCATGAAGATGTTTCCCCATCTGTGTTTGGCAGCCTGGTTGTCTCCATGAGGAGAGCTTTGATCAACAGGTGCCTATTATAGCAGCAAAGGAGGGGGCAGGAAGACAAAAGACTCAGTGTTAGACTATGTCGATCTCTCTTTCTTCTAAAGAAAATATTGATTACATTTAGTTAGTGATCTTTATAAAGGTCAGATTGACAGTCCATGTCATTTATATGACTTGATTGTTGCTTGTTTCTGACTTGCTCAGTCAGATGCGTTTGAATAATGCAGTCAAACCTCTGGGTTTAACTGACTGGTTTGTCATGTATCCTGATGGTTAAAGAAGAGCTGTGTCATTTCTCCAACTTTTGATAGGTTGCTAAGGTTTTCTGCATGATTTTTAGCATATTGCTGTGAGGTTGCTAGGGTATTCTGGTTGTTAGTTAGGTGATGGCTGGTGTTTTGCATGGTTGCTAGGTGTTTGTTTGACTCATCAAAAGACACAACCCACAAAAGTCTATGATATTCTGGTCTCCAGATTTGGCTCGGCTTCCTTTTCAGATTAAGAAAACTTTTTCCTCGACACAAACTTTCCCGTTCATTAAATAACAAATCGATTTAAACTCACTCAGCTTTTCCCAAACCCTCCAAACAAATCTTATGCATTGTTTCTGTCCGACACTGTCAGCACACCCTAAGCAGCCAATCAGGTGCAGTTATCAGGTGATGCCAATGATCTTAAAAGCATAAAATACTGGCCAGTTAATTGGTTGCTATATTAGTCTATCACTAGCACAAAGGTAATTTAGATCTGAAAATTGTTTATAACTTTAAATATTCAGCATATCTAAATAGCCATGTGCTTTCATGTCCCTTTTGTAGCCCTTGCATGTGTTGTTTAAAAGTATGAGTGCATGTGTTTGTGCATTCAAGCGTGTCTATGAGAGCGTGTTTTTAAAGACTGCATTCCTGAGATTGCTGAGCTGTGACCTGGGGATTAATTGTAACTGGGTGATTGCTGAAGAGCCCAGTGACCCGCTTCCTGCACGGCAACGGTGTACATGACAAAACAAATGGGTTATATTCAGTAAGTTGAATTCTTTACAAATTGGAGGTGACCTGTGTTGAATGAGCTCCTCAAGATGATGGCTGTATTTTCCAGGGTTTTGGCTTCATGTTTGTAATGTCAGTATATTTGATGCATGTTTTTAGATAAATACTTTTACTGCGTTAGAGTGATTTAGGCTGGTATTAGTTTTATGCTGAAAGTTATTTTGCCAGCTCTGCTACAGACTGCATTTAGGCTTGAATTTTGGGATTAAAAAAAAGAGAATTATCTTGAATAGCAAAGTTGCAGTTTAAAGAAATAAGTAATGAAATCTGTATGCATAAGATGCTTTTCTTCAATGTAAATATGGAATGTGTTCAGCTGAGTAACACCAGGAAATGACCGATGGAATGATGGTCATGTATTAACCAATACCTGTAAAAGAAAATGTTAAAATTAGCAATGAAATCCATTTAAAAGGTCCCTGCTGCAAAATCAAAATTCTACAGGTGACAAATCATCTAAAGATAACCATCTAAGTAACTGTGAATATTTGAATATTAGCAGTTTTCAAAGAGTGAGGCATTAGTATGAGCTTGTAGTGTTTGCAACACAAAGTCATTGGGATTGTATTTATGGATTAAAGGACCCATGAGAATTCCTGCTGTGGTATCCTAACGATGCTCAGCTCTGGAATGTGAGAAGAGAGCGTGAAGTGGAGCTGCTCTGTCTGCCTCCTTAGAGACTGTCACAATGCCATTGGCTGCCGGCCCCGCTGAGCTGTCTGATTGGCAGGCTTTATGATCCTTTTGGAACACTGACTGATGGTAAAACAAACAAGAGGCCTAAGACAGGGACTCACTCTTTGGAAAGCTTTATTTTCACTGGCAGATCATCATTTCTGTCAGTGTCGAGTCTGCTTTCCGTTTGCCTTGTAAAGATAGAATGCTCTCTTTGACATGCTGAGAGGAACATTGAAGCACTCATCTACTGTCCATCAAGGTCATCTTGGGGTTGGTAAGTGTGAACACTGTCCCAAGCCCTGTGATGTGTGGGCTATGACATGACTTCATAATGTAAAGTGAATAAGGAAAGCCCCACCCCTTTTGGATTATTATTTTTTTGCTGTTTGTATAAAAGAATAATATTATGTAATAGAATAGTAGTTTGAATCATTTGAATAAACAATGATACAATAATCTACAATTGCCTTACAATGTAAATAGGGAAAACAATAATAGATTAAGCTTTCAGTCACATGTGGACACACCATACAATTTTATGGTAATAAAATACAATATTGCCTGTCTCTGTGTGACCTAGAAAAGCCTAATATTATGTCAGATAACACTGCAGCAGTCCATGTAAAAAGTATTTTTCCTCAAACACTGTTTGCATGTTAAAGAGTTTGTGAAAGTGTGACATTTTACTCTTTAATAAATGATGAATTCCTGTGGGGCGAGTTTAACACATCACAGATTAACAGAGGTTTAACCTCACTCCTCATGAGTTCAGAGGGGAACACTGGCACAATTGTTTTTCTGAGAAATGTTCATCAATAGGAAGTGTGACAGCCTGGGATACAGGTTCAATTTGGAGGCATAAGATGATATTTTTTATTCATGCACAGTATCTTAAAGCAGTGGTTCTTTATTCTTATCCTGGGGACCCCTTATTTTAATCAGGTGAGTAAAATAAGGGAGCTGTGCAGTTTTTGTCCCCAGGGCAAGAATTGAAACCTGTCCTAAACTGGCTGCACACTGTATGATTTTGCCCACGTTTTTACTTGTCATAGGGCAAAATGTGCAGTGCCTTTGTGTGTCAGGTTCACATAATAATGGTCTTCGTGATGAATCTTATCTTCTGACAGTTCTGGCAGGACAGATAACAGTCAATTATGCTTTAATCAAGATGCTGAAGAAAGAAATAAACTGAAAGATTGTGGATGTTACAGTGTGTCATATGGATTTGTCTTCAGATCTCACTGGAATTATATCACAGTCTAAGCAACAGTCTTGAAAGAGCCTAAAAATGTGTGCTGCTGTAAGCATATAGTACACTAAGAAATGAAAATGCTGTCATTATTTACTGACCTATAGACGAAATAACTTTGATCAATAATAAATTTATTTGAAAAAGCATCCTGGTGAGCAAATAATGTCAGAATGCCATTTTCAGGCAAACAAATCCTATTGGATAACATTAAGTTTGCAATAAGGTTTTATTCATTAAAATTAGTTTATACATTAGGTATCATCAAAGTCCCTTTAAGACAGTCTGTTTCAGTCATACAAGACCAAGTTATATCTATCTGGTTGGATGAAGGCAGTTAAAATTGCTGGCTAAGGTCACAATAAAACAATATATTTCTGACCAACTATTAAACTGAAATAATTAAACTGACATTAACTGTACTATTAATTATGTTTGTTAAGCTCAAATTTCTGTCACTCCAGCTACTGTTCATGCACAAAGGTTGGCAAGTACCTCACAACACTCTGTACAGAGCCCCTCCCCAGAGAATCATGTTAAGTGTTTAACGATTGACAATTGTCTCATTTTACAGTATATTTAAATTATCTGTATATAATTACACTCTTGACCCAAAATAGCTTAATCTTGTTGCTTATTTTTGTCCTCCTTGTATTTTTTCTTTTTATTTGTATATTTTATCCATCTTCATACTTGTCATCTTTTTCTTCTTTCTCTCTCTCTCTCTCTCTCTCTCTCTCTCTATCTCTCTCTCTGGTTTTAGATTGTGAATGTTCTGACATGCGTGTGCCGGGCGCTTCCCCCGCCATTTTTAAGAGCATGTCAAGTCGTCGTGGAAACACAGGGCAGCAGGGACAGTCTGCTCAAGCTTGAGCCTGTCCCAGAATGCACCAGCTCTTTCGTCTAGTGCTGGGACAGAGAGATCTGTCCCGTGCAGGAGATCTCTTCTCTCTGGATGACCAGGAGATTGAAGACTGTCTGTCTCAGGCTCTGGAGGAAATCAAAGTCATATCCTGCTCTTCAGTGAGTATACAGCACACAAAGCCATGACACAACCTTTAGAAGAGTTTAATGGAGTTATATCATATAGGCATTTGCCAGTATCAAATTTGAATATCACAAAATTCAGCAAAAGCTTTTATTATGCTATACAGTATATTATGGAAAGATAAACTTTGTTTCAGTTTAATAACTTTGTAATACCAAATTTGCCCTCACAAAGTAACTTAAATATTTATGAAAGAATGTTTAAACATTTAAATAAAACTGATAAAAGCTATTCATTTAATATTTAAAAATAAATATGTAAATGGTCACTTTGAAGGTGCAAACATTTCAAAGAAACAGTAAACACAACTTCAGATATTAATCTACACAAAATCTTTATCTTTCACATAAAAGGACTGCATTGTGAATTATATGTCATGCTGTAATTTTATCCATATATAAAATATTGTGTTTGGTGTTTTTCATTTTTAATGTATATGTACTCATAGTAAGAGCTTTAGTCCTGGCAAGAAATGTTGTGGGTCTGCAGTCATGTGCTCTGATTGTTCTACTTAATGCTCAATGTCAAATGAGATTCTTTACTATGAATATTGGTGCATTTTTTTGCTCAGTCAGACCAGAGTTGGAGATACAGTATAAGTCACTTCAGATACATCCCTTCTTTAGCTGTTGTCCATATTGGTTTTGTAGTCAGCTGAGTGCAAAACCAGTTGGTATTGTAAATGAATTTTGAAATGCCCACGATAACATGTTTTTGTTCATTGTATTGTATGGAATATTTCTATCTTGAGGGCAACTTAGTCCACTTGTTAGTCAAAGTTTTTTGCACCAAAAAAATAAGTGGACTATATTATTATATATATTATATACTTATATTATCTTTCTCTCAGACCCTGTATATATAGTATATATATATAGTGTATTTTTTATTATTGTGTATTATTGTGTATTTTTTATTGTACTTTACTATATATATATATATATATATATATATATATACATATATATATAAATTAATCTTTTTTTGAGAGCCTATTTTTAATAAACGGTCTTTTGTCAGCGAATAGATTTATGTATAAAATACAGAATATGTTATTGTATTCGGACAGAATGCAGTGATTGGTTAAACATTTCGTGGTACTGCACCTTTGACAGAAGTTATGTATTTACTAAATATATTTAGACCACTTAGTCATTTCTAAGTGATCAAAAATCGCCCACCTAGCCTTTAAAGTGAAGTTAGAGAGCATATGGCTTGTTGATCAGTGAGCTTGTCAGCAGTGTGAATCTGAATCATTTAAATAAGGTGACCCTTCATGTGTATTATACATTTAAATTAGTGAACCTGGTGCCACTGAGCACAGTGAAGTCAGTTCCCCGTCATGCTGCTTTTGTTCTGCCTTTCGTAAACAGATTTTGGCTCTTCCAGCGTCTCAGGGGCAATCCTCCATCTTCTTTCTTTCTCTGTTCTCTTGTCTTTCTCTCTCCAGGGCCTCCAGTGTCCTCCTTTCCACAGTCACTTGCATTCTTTTATCATTCCAAACATGCCTCATAATCAGGCCCAGACGGACTCTGAGACATTTTTCACATTTTCGGTTCTATTTTTGGAAGATCATGTGCGAAATTCTGTGGAATGGATTTGAATATGTTAAAATGAATGTGTTAAATGTAGCTGAAAGTATTTGCCTAAATATGTAATGAACTAATACAGTAGAGCTGTGGTATGTGTTGAAGTTCATGAATGATAAGCATATGAATTATTATTACCACAAAAATAAATGTATCACCAAAATTTCTAACAATGTTCTTTGATGTTTGGTGTCTATCCACAAATGCATATGGAAAACTTAAGCAAATACTCTGACGGTGCCGCTAATTCATGGTTAAATGACTGTTTGGAGCTGATTCATTTAAATGAGTCACAGACTAACTAATGGGTCTAATACAGCTCACCGCATCAGGAACTGTTATTGAATTTGTTATCTTACTCGGCCATAATGACTCAGGTCAATAGTTTCTGTCATAACTGTCTCGCGTAACCCAAGAACTGTTACTTTGTTAAACTGTACTTAAGTTTAAGGTCTGTAACAATGAATCAAGGCTAATACTTAATGTTTGCATTATATACGTGTAACTTACATTAAAATGTTTTATGTTTTGACACATGTAACAGAGCATTTTATTCCATTATGACTTCACACACTCATTTGTGATTGGTTGGCTGTAGGACTATCTGACCAATGACAATGACCAGGCAGTGGTGGAGATCTGCATCACACGTATCACTACAGCCATCAGAGAGACGGGCTCGATTGAGAGGCACGGAGCGGCTCTCGTGTCATTGTGGGAGTCCTGTCTGGAGCACAACCTCCAGCCACAGGGCAAAGATGAAGACACGCCGCATGCCAAGATCGCATCTGACATCACCAGCTGCATCCTGCAGGTGAGCAGTTGGACAAATAAACAACACAAATTACTCCATTTGATTTATTTAGGCATAAGCAGGTTATTCTTGTACCTGCTTATTGCTCACAGCCTCGTTGTAGCCAAAGATCTTTGAGTTTTGTGTTTAGTGTACTAATGTGTTTTGGGTGCATTTAAACCAAACATGCACTGCATGAATGTCATTGCATCAAGGTTAGGATTAAAATATCAAACCCAGTGGCATTTATTTTAATGCAAGATATCATAAAAACACTGCTCAGACAAAATAATTGAAATGAAGAAGTATGGTAGGTTTTCATAGATGGTTTTCGAAAGATTTTCAAACACTTTCTTGATGTCAAACGTTGGTAGAACATGTTTATTTTTAACACCTGTGTGAACTTGAGGGAAACTGATTTCATACGTTCACTTAAAATCATCTTGACATCAGCAGGTTAAAAGTGTTTGCAGAAATGGCTGAGAAAAGTTGGTTCTGTGAAAAAGCTTTCATTTGTTTTAAGATGCCACTTGCTTTGTTTATTTGTTCTCTAAGGCAGTGACATTCCAATATTCATAAGCATGGTCTAAATGTTTAAATATATTTTTCTTCCTTTTAAACAGTTACGTTCTTTTATCATTTAAAATCTAGCAAACTGGTGTTCTTTCTTTGAGTTGAATGACACCTAGATTGATATTTTATCATAATGCAATGACATTCAAACATTTTTAATCATGGCTTAACTGTCCAAATATGTACTGTGTACCTGCTGCCATTAGAATGAAATGAAGCTGCCAGTCTTTTCACTGCTGAGTAGTTGAAGCTGCTTGTGATCACAATACTTAAGGCAGCTGTGACTGTTTTTAAACCATAATTACAGACTTTCACAGGGCGTCAAGTGATGTGACTCAAAACTGAACCGACAGGCTGACAACAGCAATTAACCATAATCTTTTCACTTTCTTTTTATTTCTCTTTTAGGAGCTTTTCTGTAGACATATTACGTAATTAATTTCTCCTTCTCTGGATTTTGTCTTGACTCTCAGTCCAATTGTTCCGTTTTCACATCCATCCACTCAACAGTTTCTCTGTCACTCTGTCGGCTTTCTCTTACACACATTCACTTACATAACGAGCCACATATGAATCTTAGAGCAGGGCTTAGAGAGAGGCTGAGCTGGAGTGATGCATTCTGGGTAATGGTGGAGAGCTTTAGAGAACTGCTGCTTAAATATTCTTCAGCTCTTCAGGACTATTTGTGGAAGAATTCTTTGATCCAAGCAGCAATATATAGACGTGGGTGTTTTATAATTAAAGTCCTTTGTAAATTATGTGCATCATGCCTTTTTAAGTTGGAGCTTGAATGATCAAGGACTTTTCCCTTAAGGCAAAAGAATGAAAAGGGTTTTTACAGTAAAGAAATGTTTAATTCACACTTGATGACTATTATTAATATGGTTTGCAGAGTGACTATATATGAGTTTCTGGTTAAAAAAAATATTATTGGTCAACATGTCTAGGAATAATACAAATTGCTGAGCAAATATACTTGGTAATTTTTGTTTCAGTGTTTATTTAGCACTGTAAAAGTATTAACTATACAAAGATATATTTAACTATATTTCCTATAGGTAATCACTAGTTGTCATTCTGAAAACATCATCATGGTCTATCTTTGACATTGTCCTAATATAGTCCTATCCAACCAACATCATTTAAATGTAGAAAATTTTAAACAACTATAAAGGATAAAATATGTTAATAATAATACACTATATGTAAATGTCCTAATTTATTTTGGCACTACACAGTGTACTGATCTGTTCCAACTCAACAAATTGCCCTTATCTACTCTAGGGGGCAGCAGAACATTTAAAATGACGTCCTGTCCACAGCAGACTTCAGTTAGATTTTTGAAACGTTTACTGTTGCTTTTCATGCCTTATATAGTTTTTATTTATTTATTTATTTTATTAAATTAATGAAGCACATACCAAAGCCAGCTCACTCTTACATGTTCACTGTGTGGATCTAATAACTAAGTCTTTATTGACTATTCCTGGCATACAGTGTTCAGAACCAGCATACACTGGTCTGTTGATTGTGCCTCATTTAAATAAACGTTCTAATTGAGCTTCTTTTTGTTTAGCCCGGGGTGTGGAACGTTTCCTCTTTTCGAGTTTCTCTCATAACTAGTAAACAGTAAGTCATTGACTGAAAAAATCTGTAACTTGAGATGCAAGTCCAAAGTTGGGTTGATATCAATATCTGTTGTTTTGCAGAATTACAACAGGCCTCCAGTGATGGCATTGGCTGTGCCTGTGGCCGTTCGGTTCCTGCAACAGGGAAACCAAGAGCTGAGCAGAAACATGTCAAGCTACTTGTCACTGGCTGCCATTGCTAAAGCTGAACTCCTGGCCCAACACACGGAGGCCATCACCTGCAGTGTGCTGGGAGGTAGGGGTCCGAGATGGGGTTGGGGGAGGGAAGGGTCACGGAAGGTCACTGACACGGTGCAGACCACACAACATCCTTACTGATGTATGTGTTTATTTACGGACATCCGAGTAGAACATGCTCCTTAATGGGATCAATGGAACAACATCCACATCAGCCAATCAGATTGTAGGGCCATGTTTACATTTACATCATTTCCTAACCGTGATGAGAAACAGGACTGTTAGAAGCTTGGCTTTGATTTCTGTGGCAACATGTTATCCCCAGCCATTGTGAAATCTCATTGGTCCTTTTCCTCACAGCTATAAATAGCTATACATATACATATAGACATTAAATGACACATATTTCAACCTCACACATTTTACCAACAAAACATGGGTTTGGGTTAACAATATGTTGATTCAGGAACACGTTCTACATGGTTTTATTAAATTAAATGTACTGTATTGTGTTAAGTCATAGAAAAGAATGATGAGTCATGGAAGGTATAAAACCATCATATTTCCAATGATTCACTGCTCTGCAGGCACAGCAAGTCATTGCCTTTTTAGTAATTAGAGAAGCAGTCCCTCTGTGACCTCTACCAGAAAATTCAAGCGCTGGTGACTGTTTAGTTTCCACAGCCCTAATCTGCCACCCACAGCATCCACATTATGCAGAAGGCGTGTGGTCTTTGTAGCCCACAGTGTGTATTTTTTTGGTCCCAAAACCACAGTTTAAATGGGTCATTTGAGACATCCACAATGAAGCAAACCTTATTACTTCCATTGCTCTTCTACATCAGTTGAAATGTTATTTGATGCTTTTTAAATAAAAGATTTGCATTTTTTAAAGATTGGTCCATTATATGAGGAGTGGATGGTATATTTGACCTGCCATCCGTGCCAAAATACACTCTCAGCTCAGCTGTTTAAACACCACTCACACAAATTGATGCCTATCAGAGATAAAGATCTCATTCATGTGGGTCAGCTTATTGTGTTAAAACTCATTAAAGCTCATTAAAGAAGAGCCAGCATGAGAAATTATTGGCAAACATGGCTTCATTAGGTAACAGTGTATTCAAATTTACATATACCTAACTCATTGTCATGGTTTGAGTCAGCCAAAGGACAATATTATTTAGAAGACCTTCTAATTGAGCCATAGAAAGGCAAAAAACTGAAACGTAAATAGCAGTCATGTTATTGTATGTAATAATGTCGGAATTAAATAAATTGGATACTGACAGATTTTGGCTGCTACAGTAAAGGTAATTAGACTTTTTAAACAGCTCCCCTGAGAAACCTCACTGGCCTCAGTTGTGCCCATATGGGACATTCATAAGTGTACTAGTGGACTCCCTGACATGTTTGTCACACATGTGGTTAGGTGATGCATTGGCATAAGATCTGGTCCACTTTGCTGCTTATTCTGGCCAAGAACAGCCCACTTTGAAATTAGGGGACTGGATGACAGGGAAAGCAGTCAGCCACTGTTCATTTATGTAACATAATATAAAGTTATTTTTTGGATATCTGGTTCAGTGGTTCTTAACTGGTTTTCCTTCAGATTTTACATTGAGCATCAAAGAGTTCCACGGCATCGTGGTCAGCACAACCATGTCTTCTTTATTCAATGTTGTTTGGGTTGCATTCTTGTACTTTGCATCCTAGTTGCAAGGAAAAAGACATGACGCATCCTATCCGTAGTAACATCTGCCTAATTTGGCTAGCATAAAAAGGAATTTGCGCCAAAATGCTGTACAGTTTGGTTGGATTTCCAGTTATCAGATGCTTCCATCCAAAGCGACTAACAGTGCATTCAGGCTACACATTTTTGAGGAATCAAACCTATGACCTTTGCATTGCCATCACCACACTATACCTATTGAGCTACAGGAAAGCTGAGCCAGATTTCAGCCAGATCTTGCTTTGTGTTAAACTTGTCAGACAGTCAGTGAATGGACTGTGTGTTGTCAGGTCCTGTCTGGGACTAGAACAAGGACTTCCTGATCTTTTTACCTCACATTATGAAAAACAGCCTCCACAGACCCCAGACATTTTATTATTTAGCAAAGGAACTTTTATAAATCCGTTTTATTATATTAATCCATATTAATCCAATCATGCCACAATGGGGTTTAGAAGGATTCATTATTTTACTTGATACATATTTAAAACACATTTCTACAGCTGAGGAAATACCCTCTTGGGCTTTGAGCTGTATTATTCATCTCACCACAGGGGGGTTGAGATCTAAATAAAGTGTATTGTCTTAAAACTGGGCTTGCTGCTTGACCATCATGTTCGTCCAAAAACTGCTTACGTAACTCTCAGTTGTGAAACTGTCATGACAACTTCCACTCAACAGTTGCCCAGGATTTTGAGCTGAGGTACAGTTAACAATTGACTGGCCTCTGCAGTGAGACTGCTTGCATTCACATTCAGATTTCCCATACATGGTGTTTATCCTCAGGTCTCCATTGGTTACATATTGTACCATCACAACATTCAAGAAAACCTGAATTGGAAGAGAAAGGCGATACATGAGTAAGCAGAACCTCTGGTCTGAATCCAGGCTGCACAAGAGACACTATTGTTTCAACCCACACCAGCACTTACCCACCTCACCATTTCTTAGAATCTATGACACAGCACAACAAAAGAGCAGCATCAGGTTCTTCAACTTTGGATTATTTGGTGGCCTACAGTAAATTACATACGATTTGAAATACAATTAGCATTTTTTGCTAGGTACACCCTAGCAATTCAACATGACTCAGTTACGATACTTTAACTTACGGTAATAGTCTGTTGTGGGTCTTCATTTCCAGTATAAGCGCATTAGGTTTTGCGGTTTCTGCATATGCTCTGTGTTATAGGCAGAGCAGTGACAAAGGCCCAGCTAATGTGATTACTAGAACTCAATAGCTTTTTCTCGCCCTACCTCATTCTTCCTCAGACCTCCAATTAGGTTCTGTCCCCCAGTCAGACTCCTTTCCCCTTTCTCCTTTCTCCTAATACCTTTAATTTCCTTAATACCACCCTCGTTCGAGTTTCCTGAGGTTTATGGAGCTCCATCTTCTCACAGGAGCAGGAAGTACTGGAAGCTGATGTTATGGGATAGGTCTTGTAGGGTACAATATTCACACTCATTTTGATGAATCGCTTTATGTAAAGCAAATGATTACAAAGTAGGTACGGATTTTGTAGGTAAGTACACACCCTATTGCTTTGGGTGTTCATTATGGAAGTTTACACCCTACAGAAAAGACTAGCATAATTTCTATGCTGATTTGGTGCGGATGTAGCATGGCCATGCATTTCAAAAGCAAACCTTAGCTGTTGGTTAACAAATGCTGGTTAATCTAGTTAAATAGCCTAGTAGGCATCTAATCCATATTTTGGTTCTTACATCAGGGCAAGCTATTAGTTCAAGTCAAGTGACTGACTCTCTTTTAAAAAGTTTATAAGTTTAAATGTCTTACCATATCTCATGTTTCATAAGAATATACTTCCCTCCGGCTGACTTGACACAGGGATCTCATACTGAAGTTATGTCAGAGGAACTATGTGACCGTTTGTAGTGGTCTGGAGTGTATTATGGAGACACTACCCTCCCGGTGTGCACACGCTTTACAGAAGCAGGAGAGATGGAGGTGGAAAAGTGAGTCTTTGAAACATTAAATCCCCTGACTGGCTCCCAAAATCCCTCTAGCTACACTCATTATTAGTAATATCCCTTCAAGAATGCAGTCTCCCTACCACCATCTGGATCCACTAATCAGTCTGAAGCCTGCGCAGATCTGCTGAGCCTCTGATTTGTTGTTCCTTTACACTGACCTGTGACCAGTGTCTTCATGTTCCTCAGATACGGTGCAATTTATATACGTAAAATGTCTCAGATGGCAGACGCTGCTCAATGTGGCTTGCGACTAGTTCTCAATAAATTAATTCAATTCTTCTAAAGTCTCATATATTCATCTGTGTTTTGATATTTTGGGGTTCACAGCTAGAACACTGATATTATCGTGATCTTGTGTTGTTTAAATCTAGGGAGTTAACCTTAGTAACTTTATTAACACACATTTTGAGTCTTATGGCTCTTCAGAGCAAAGTTTTTTCATGGGATTCATCAAAATGTAATAAGACTCTTTTCGACTGATGTCGAAGACCTTCTTTTCGACTGATGTCGCCAAGGCTGTTTACAGTTTCAGCCATTGGTCATTTGAGGAAGGGAGTTGTTTTCATGTTCCTTTCAGTTACTGATTACTTGATTAAATCAAGTCACCTTATTAAATATCCTGTTTATTTCTGAAATGTCACATTGCAGAAGTAAAATGGATTTTGAATGATTCACATTGACTTAGTTAATAATTTACTAGTCAAACATTATTTACTAGTGTTGTTTAATTAGTTATGTCATTCACTCAGATGTCTTTTATATGCTGTGTGTAATATGTCCCATTCATGCGGCTTTCAAGATTGCTTTAAGTTTAAATCCCAAATGAAAACACTGTTTTTAGTTTGACATTTTTATTATGGTTTGTTTTCTGACCCTCATTGAAAAATATTTATGTACATTATACATTCATCTTAACCTCTTAACAAAAACAATTTACATTATAATACATTTAGTCACACATCAGGGGAAACAGAAAAAAATAGTCACAATTGACCTTGTAAACATTTTCCACAGTTCCATCATTAAAATATAGCAAGTAGATAAACACAAGTCTGTGTTAAAAGGAACCAAAGACAAAAAAAATTATTTAGCAGTATTTCTGTAGCAAAATAAAAATATCCATCAAAGTATCATCACAAGGCACTTAGCAGATCATTTTTAAAATATTGCAGAAAAAAAATAGCATTACAAATAGATTACAGATTATGTCAAGTCAAATGTAAACATTCTCAAACAAAATACTTTGACAATACAAAATGTGTGAGAACAGAACATTACAATTCAAATGATAAACATTGGATATGATGTCCCTTCAATGACACTTGCATGATGACTGACAGTTATATATCAACTATATATACTCGCTATATCAACATTTGTAACCAATGATGGCAAAATGAGTGACAGTGAGCAAATTTGCACATATTTTCACATTAATAATGATGCATGATTTGTTGGAATTGGACAAAAAAAGAATATTTTGAAGTACTTTCGTTAGCATGACAATTTGTCATAGATTATTATAACTATTTTCTATTTGTAGCATTAGTATTGCAAGGCGAGGGCTTAATGAACTCATTTTTGTGAAAACCTTAAATTAGACTAAAATTGACATTTCACTTTGTTTGCCTTTAGCTCCTAATTAGACAGTGCTCATTCTGACTCATTTTGCTAGCACGGGTCATATTTTCTCTATGATGGAGTATTTTCTTCAAGTGAAAGAAACTGTTGTGTGCAGGAGTGGCAAAGCTGGTTCTTAATATGTGTTGTAGAAGCTGATTGGCATTCAGGGCTTGGGTGATTAAAACAGTAGAGAAATTAGTAGAATAACTTGACACCCCCTTTTGGCTGAATCTCAGACACGCCCCAGGCCACCACATTACCACGGATACCGCAGCCACTGCCATCCAGCCGTGCCTGCTGAGATATCTCCTTTGAATCCAAAACACGATCCCACATGTTCACTCCAGTCATCTTCCCCGTAAAGGCCTGCTCTGCATCAAAGGTGTCTTGGACGCTGAGGTGCCTGAAGTAACGTCCATATTCTTGACCCAGAAGTATGCTACCTTTGCTGCGTAGCTCGTGACCTTCAGCCACTCCAGGAGAGATTGCTGCTTGTTGACCATTTACCCATAGAGAGGCCAGACCTTGCCAGGAGCTCCAGACCGCACAAATGTGCACCCACTGACCCTCTTGCACAGCCCCTGAAGCCTCCACCAAATGGGTTTCCCCATCCACTGTAAATAGGACACTCTGGCCATTGAGCACCAGCTGCAGTTCATAAGGGTTGCCAGTCGTGCTGTAAGAGAAGAGGACGGTCTTGTTGAAAACTTGAGTCGGTTTCGCCCACAGGCAGATGGTGACTGCATTGGTCAGGGAGGGTCTTTTGGGTGTCACTTCAACATGGGATGATGAAGAACGCATGGGGAACAGCAGTCCTGTGTCGCAGCCTGCAAAAGAAAAACAAGTAAGAGAGGGAAAGGATGTTATTAACCAATCTTAATTTCCCTTGTTACAAAACAAAATTATCTGACGTAATCTGATGTCTGTTCCCATGTACTTTAGAGGTGGTATCGTTGAACCCCTCCACCCATTACTAGATGCACACAATTGCACTTTAGTTCTTTGGAGTTTTTCTCAAATTTTCTGTGAATAATTTTCACACTGTCAACATCTTTCAAGGAGGGTTTTCCACTTTGGGATTATTTTTAAGTATTTTCGTAAATCAAATACTATAAAACACAGAAAAAGCTAATAGCGCAAACTGTTCAACTGTTGGTGTTTATTAATTTCTAAATATGATGAGAATACAACTGGTAGTACCTGATCTTTTTTTCTACAGTTGGGTTTTTTTGTAAGCTTGTGCCTGCTTGATCGCGTTTTAACCACAGAAAGATCAGTTCTGTGTGTGAGTGCATGTGATTAAGCCTGTCTGGAGCAGCAAGCTGGCAGAACCACTGAGAAGATCTTTAATCCGAAGGAAGCCAAATCACAATGGATGATTTGTAAAACAGTTGGGGATGTATAAATGGGGGTCTGGTTGAGATTGGTACATTCCCTCACCTTCTGGTGAGTGATCGCTTAGCTGTGGTAGACCACAACTCTCCTTTCCTACTGTAGCTTATAATATTTGTATTACATTTGTCTTAGGTTCCCTGCATTGGGAGGCTGGAGGGAGACAAAGTAATTCTCCAAAGAGTCTCATCTGGTTCTGTTCTCATGACTTAATTTTACATGAGTGGTTATACTATTGTCTTCTAAAACATGGCCTGTTGGCAGAGCCACGGTGTAGCAGTTAGTGCATATGGTTTGACACAAGTTTGGCTAGGAACATTTTTCTTCACAGCACATTTCAGAAAAGCGCATTTCACCTGCTTTTATACTTCTCTCTTAGTAAATGGCAAAAATAACGGATTGCTTTTGCTTGTTACAGCATAGATATTCTAACCTGATGGAAGCATATTGCCCAGGTGTTTTTGTGTGTAGAGAGTCATCTGTTCCCGCATGGTTTGCAGCTCACTGGAAATGGTTGCTAAAGTCTTCTCCAGCTTGTCTACGTTCTCTGCCTCAGTCACCTCTTGCATGAGATGTCGGGCCTGGAGACTCTTGGCTTGAGAGGATTTCAGGCAACAGTTCTCCAGCCGTTCCATCTGCGCTGCCTGGTTCCCACTAGACACAAATAACTGCTGCAGGTTCGCGTCATGCTGCATGTACTGGACAGCCGAGGCCTCTTTCAAACGCTCCAGTGCATTCTGCAGTCGCATCTCCATCTGAGCCCCAGTCCGCCGGGCCGAGTTCTCAATAGCGGACGCGCAGGACCTGCCATACTGTGCCACAAACTGTAGCATCTCCCCCCTCAGGGACTGCAGCTCCACTTTGATGATGTCATCGGCATACTGCAGGAGCATGTTCTCTTTCATTTGGGAATTTTCCAGCATGGTGAAGAGCTTATCCCACTTGGTGAAGGCTGAAGCTTTGCAGGGCTCCGGAGAAGGTGTGGGGGTCTCCCCTGAGAATGGAAAAGAGAACAAGAAAGAAGAAATGACAGAGAAAATGAGTTAGGACACATGATTTGTTTGGTGGACGTGCGTAACATGACACCATGTGTTGAGTTTGAAGGGTCACCAGTGGAGAACTCTGACATGCCCCACACTCAAAGAATGTAGAGCAGTCATATATTGATGTCAACCATAATAATGAAATGTGATTGCATCTCATCTGATTGCTCAACTCTAGTTTACTTAGCTGATTTGGATCTAAAAAACCTAAAAACTAATGTTGAAGTATTGACAATTTGTTATGCAATATTTTTAATTTTCTTTGACCATTTGAAGAGATTTTCAATATAAAACACAATAATGTAAAATATTCTGACAACTGGTCAGCTTTTTAAAAATGAAATGTTATTTTCTTAATCTTTATTTTTAAAGAAGTAGACAGGGCAGTGTCTACATAAAAATGTCTGGATAAAAATATGCACATATTTCATAGTTATTTTTATAATTTGTGAAAAAAAACATTTTAAAAATATCAAAATAAAATATTATCAAAGTATCAAAATATCTCTGTCTCACAACCACTGTCTTGCTTGCAGCAAGAGGTTGTACTTTTTGTGGTGTTGTTTGTTAGTATGTTTGAAAGCTTGTATAAGACAATTCACAACAATCAATCAACACACAACCACACTGTTACATTTCCAGTGGCGAAGCTTTCAACACTATCCCGTCATTACAGAGTACAGAGTTAGTACACAATACACATATTATGTCCACAAAGCTACAAAGATTCCCTTATTCATAAACTCCTGATCCAGGTGAGTCTCTTTCCCTGTATGTAGAAATCCCTTCTTAAAAACTTTATACACACACACATTGATGATGAAGTAAAAAACCTGTAATGTCAGAACATGTGTTTCTTTTTAACTCACAAAATGTAACTAGTGTTTAGCATCAAACAGTACTAGTCCTACTGAAAACATTCTCCTACATCTACTTTACTCACCTTCTGTCTGTTCCTCATCAGTTATCTCGTTTAAATAATCGAGTCCGTAGTTTACGTTGATTTCATCTTCGTAACTTTCAGAAACTGTTGTGGATAACAAACCCACCAGACACGCAGCCTGGAGTAACGTCCACATGCAGATGCTGGCCATGTGTGAATATAATCAGTGCTCTGCGTTTCTGCGTAATCGGCTTTTCTCGTTGGTCCTTCTGGTTAGATGCTGAGCAATCTGTTGGCTGCACGCCTGCTTGTTTGGTGAACTGCAGCTGAGACGCAACTGAGCTGGATAGAGGGGCTCTGTGGTCTATATAAACAGAATGGAGGGGGGGGAGAGTTGCTTCGTTGGAGGTAGTATGACTGGTGTAGTAAAATAGTTGTGTTGCTCATGGCAGAGAGAGATCTTAGGTAGAATGTAGAAAGAGGAGCTAAACAGGCAAGTAAGGAAATGCTTGGAGGTTAATGATTTCTGTTGGTGACAAGAGTGGTTCTCTGTTTATAACAGAGGTTTATTGTTCCTTTTTTCTTTTTGCAATTTCTCTTCCTTTAAAGTGAATAATAAATACCACAACATTACCCTTTGTACCCAATTTTTTGTTAGTTTTGCCTTATTTATTTATTCATTTTGTTGAATCCCTTGTCATTCTATGGCAAAAGTCTACTACACACCTGTTCTGTAACGGTATGTAGCCAGATAGAAAATTATCATTTATCAACTTTGTGTTGTTTTTGGAACATCTTGGTTGATTTAAATTTTGTTTCAGGAACAATAAGGATGTTGATCCAGTCAATCATGTTAAGCAAATCAATAATGTGTTTAATAATAAAATGCTTTTAGAAGCCATGTTGTAGAAAGTTGGTGAAAGATTGGATTGACCTATGAAAAAAACGTACTTTACATTTACAAAAATGACAAATTATTCAATTTGTATTGTGCATTAAAAGTTATTTGTTTGTGAGGATGACTTGGTATTAAGGATTGTAAATCTACCCCCTGCTTGTAAGAAAGAGTTTAGATGCATTATTGTTTTCAGGGGGATGTTGGGCTGTGGGTCATGGAAACTTGCTGTCATTTTGCCCGATAATAGACGCCACTTTCATGGTCACACACATTTCCCCCAAAACAGGGATTCCACACCCAACTGCAAATATTTAGTGCCCTCAAAACGTTTTTGTGAGACCCTGTGGGGCCCATGGATAAATTTCATGTGCAAGGCACGAGTGCAGCTTTTATGGAAACAGACCGTCACAGCCATCATATGTTCTCTGTGGGAGATCAACATTAATATGTCTCCAACATAAAACGCTTTTAATGTCAACGGATGGACTTTTCTGCTTATGTCAGCCAGGTCTGACCTGAAATGTGCGTGCCAACAAATCTTTCAAAAATGTGGGCTTTACATTAGTCATCAGCCCATTAACAGTCAGTATTAAGCCTATCAACACATTCTTTTCAGCAAAATATCACACTGAGCTCATGTCCCGCACATGTGACGCTTCCCACATGTGGTTCACTAGCGGTGCTTCGCTGCATCTTGTTGCCTGGTGCAAAAGGCACAGAGGCATTTTTGAATATGAAATCAGGTAGGATTATGAGACAAATGTGAATGACTGCTTTCGTTGTCCCGGAAGGTCAGACATGGCTCATGCCTTCAATCTGCCACCTTGGAATGAAAAGTGCTAGTGATGTGAAATTCCAGCAGCACCTACACTACAATTGATGACAATGAACTCCTCTAATCTGCAGTTTAAATGTGCTTTGTGTTCCCCTGTGGCAGCACACATACAACCCGAGAGGAAGGCTGAGCATATCAGAGAAGAAATATTAAAATTAACACCTCAGTATTTTTTTTACTTTTTCCTTGTTTTTTTCTAATTATCATACATTGTTATCATACATAATCATGAAAGTGCACGTAATTATTTGCTGTATTGAACAAAATGTGTTATTGCATTCAAAGTTGATCAGGAATATTCCACCTCAAGTGCAACTTTAAATCTGATACCACAGCTCTCGTAGTGTTTCTGTAGCTCAGCTGAGCATTGCATTAGCTGTTCAAAGGTTATGGGTGTGAGTCCCATGGAACACACATACTGATAAAATGTGTAACCTGAATGGCCTGTAAGTCACTTTGGATAAAAGTGTCTGTCACATTCCAAAATTTAAGGTAAAAAGTTTATTTTAAGAAATTCACTTACAAAGCACACTGCAAACACTAATACCTCAGTACAAATGTGTCTTTGTATTGTGAAGTTGACCTAATTTTCTAGGTTGCTAAATTACAGGTTGTAATCTCTTTCTGAGACCCGGGACTTTCACACCCGAGCTGGCCATTTCAATAAAGAGTTGAGTTTAACCTGGAATATTCTTCAGAGATGCGGGCAGGTAAAGGTAAGCAGCCCTTCAGGCCAGAGAGGAACCTGACAGTTGATCCTCACAAATCATCCCCAGACAACTGACACCTTCCTATGAATTCCAGTTATTATACATAATGACTTCATAGCTAACAGCTTAATTTTATATGTCAATATATATCTATAATTTTATATGACATAGCTTTAGTATTTATTCATTAGAGAGTTATTGTTTAGACACAAGGTATAAAGATTTGTGTAGGCGATCTGATCATAAGAGGACAGTATATACAGGTATAAAATGGGGTCAAAAGGTTTTGTGATCCGATTACTAAGCTTAATTTACCCCATAGTTGACCACAGCTGGACATAGTGAAAATGCATGTGCTTGTAGTGTAAATACAACACTAAATACTTTCCTGAATTGTGCTAGACAAAACCAAAGGACCACCTACTCACCTGTCAATCAACCACTGCTCTGAAACAAGTGTTTTAAGTCATGCAACTTACCAGTAAGAAAGAAGCAAATATTTTGAAATATTGATCCAAAACATTTGAATCAATATTTCATGACATAGATCATATTATAAAGCATGCACATATGAAGCTAACTTCAAAGATACTGCACTGCAGTAAAATAATTTGGAATTCTAGCTAAAACTTTAGAATATGTGCCTCTTTTGTCTTTTATTTTTTATTTACATTTATTTACAAGTGTCACTGGACACCTGGGAACACACATGGTGATGCAATAAAAGCAGTTAATCTTTTTTTAATTGAACTATTTTATAAAGAACTTCCCAACACTACAGATAAATACTCCACACCCATTTACATCGAGTGCAAGTGTGTTGTCTTATCAGCTGTGCTCTGGAGAAAGAGACCTCTGATGTTATCATTACAAAAACAAAGGTCACATGTGGAAAACCTCTCTCAGCAAATAACAGTCATTCTTAATTTTGAGTTACTTGCATGTAGTTCTTCACATCAAAGGCTGAAATTTCCCAAGAAATACCTTTTGCCAAAACACCTGGCAAAGATTATGTAACTTATCAGATGTGGTTTTCTGAATTTCTTAGGAACATCAGTCACATGTTCCCTGCTGCACTGTTATGAAAAGTTGTATGTAGCTCTAATCTTTCATTAACATAACCCACTTTGTGTTGAAGCAGGTGGGCAGGTCTGCTGAGCTAAATGTCCCTCCTGAGTCAGGCGAAACATCTCACATGCTAAATTATGTTTTCTAACTGACTGCCCAGACTGAGAAGGCTTGCCAGAGCAGATATTAGATTTGTGGGTGATTTTACTGAAATTTAGGATGGGAGTTTTCTACCATGTTTAGTTTATAATTTGCTATAATGTTTTTGCAGATGTGGATGTCAATAGAAATTACTGTTGCACAGCAAAGTTTACATTAAAAGTTGCAATTTTAATTTAAACAATTGGAATATCACAAAACTTTTGTGCACTGTTTCCATCCAATGTGTGAAATAGAACAAAATCACAATTTCCTGATAAATTGGTGCCAAATATCAGTAAAATTTGAAGTTTTCAGTCAGATCACACAGATAAAATTTAATAAACTTGGTCATTTAATTTTGCTGCTCTTTGGAAACATAGTGGTGTAAGACAGTTCTAGGAGGTAATTAATACTGAACTGCTTTGACAACAGACATTGGCTAACGCATTTCAGAATGATCAAAACAACGTTCCAGATGCTGCGCAACAGAGCAAAATCATGACTGTTTTAATGAGCATTAAGACATTTATTCGGTAAATTTTTCCTTTTAGTAGTTTATTCTCATATATTCTTATCAGATAAGCAATTTATCTGACTCAATTGAGCATGTTTTTATGTGCATTTTTAGAATTTATGTGCTTTCCATGCATAAAAATAGGTGGATGGAAACATAGCTAGTGTGTTTCACAGACATTTACATTAAGGCATTTAGCAGACGCTTTTATCCAAAGCGACCGACAATGTGAGGAGAACATAGAAGCGGAAAATCAAAAACGACAATAAACAGACAGTGCAGTACAGATGTGACAGATCTACACATCTGGTCATAATACTGACCTGAGAGTCAACACTATGTCAAGAGATTATCTGAGCTCAGCCCAGTTGCTGTCAGTGTGGAGTAGAGGATGGAAATCTCTTTTGCTTCTGCTTGTGTCTATTATGACATCACACTGTGGTAAGACCCCCAAATTTTTTGGAAAATACTTTAAACTCTCTGCTGCGATTTTATTAGTCCTGGTGCCATTTATTTCATGATTTGGCATGTGAAGCTTTCTTCTCTTCCTGTTCTCACACGTTTAATATTTCGCTGGGCTGCAGTGTAACCTTGTTGTGTCCAGACTACAAACAAAGAACTGTCGTGTGCTCACAGTCACCTTTAAAACGTTCCAGATTGTTTCCAGATGAGAAGGGTTTCATTCTTCTTTCGTTCTTCATTATTTGATTTGTTCATTCATTCTTATCCTTGCTAGAGTTAACAGCAGAACACTACATTTATTATTAAAAAAAGGGCTTTTGTTGTTGGTTGTTGTTGTTTTGATGGCAACACATCATTAATCAGACCCCACACTGTTTTCTTGAGGAAATGACATTCACATTTCCACCAGAGTTCAGGATATCACTGTACTGGAAGTTTGATTCGTCATCCCTGATGGGTTTTTATAATAGTGTCTGACCTGCACTAGTCAAAAGGCAACTGAATCACCACAGCAAATATCATTGTCAGACAAATAACTTGATCTTTGGAAAATATGATCCATTTCATAGGAATGGCAGTTGAATTCATGAAATGAATAAGAATTAACTGCTCAATCATTTTATTTATGACTGTGGCTTTAAGCTGATATGTATAAATCAATTACCTCAAAGTCCATCAAAATGCCATAATAACCACAGTGTCTGTATCATTTAAACCTAAATTACTTAAAAGATATACAGTTTACAAACATAAAAAAACAAATTGCACACCTGAAACTAAAATTGTCTACAAAACCAGGTTAAAATAGAGCACTTAGACCTGAATAATTTGCAGAGCTTTAATTTGTGATTTTACAAGCTTTAAAAATGTTTTTTTTTTTTTTACAACCATTTTGTAAACCTTTTGTAAAGAATGTCTGCTGTATTGATGGGTTATTGGTTTCGATAGGTAATTCCATGTTGTTGAGGGTGCTGCCATCTGTGTATCCACGACAACCAGAGCCTATCCACCAGCATATCCGAGAACTGACGGGAATGATGTCACAACTGGACCAGGCCAGCAGACAACATCTGCTCAGACTACTGCAGATGATCTCTGACCTCCACCCCCTGGTGAGTGAGGAAAGGGTGGATGAGCATGTGAAAGAATGAAAGAGAGGTTTGGGGATACAGATGGAACAAGGTCAGTTATTCTGGGTAACAGAAAGAATTTGCAGGTGACCAAGGGAACAGACGGGTGGATACATAAAGAGTGAGTGATTTATCCGTTGTTTTAACAAAAGTCTGCATTTGTCAGCCTGTTTGGTGATTGACACCTTTGGCAATATCATAGCTGTAAAACTGACGAACGGATGTTAAAATATCTGAAAACACGTCGTAACGATCTGCTTCCCTGCGGCTCTGAGTGAAGAGCAATTTACTAGAAGTGAAAACTGAAACCATTATTTTAGCAGAAACAAAACCGTCATTTGGGTTTCCTGCATTTAGAAGTCTTGTTTTTCAGTAGAAAATTTTTGTCAGATTAAAGGAGAGGATATGAAGCACTATCTTAAAATTAGTCATTCTGTTATTTCCACAGAGAAGAAAAGGGAAGAAGGAGCAGAAGAAGGAGACTGACGGTATTTGTGAGATCAGTTAAGGCTGATAAAATGCTGGGAAAATATAGAAACATACGTACAAAATACTATAAAAAAACATACAAAATACTAAATTGATTTTAAATCAATGTCACTAAATTGACTTTTCCTGTTATTAAGCAAGAAATTCATAAACCTAAATTACTAATTTGAAAAGTTTCTGTTAGTATGGTTTGTAAACGTTTTGTGATTTTTTTTTGTATCACTCTGTTTAAGTGTGCACTGAGATAAATGACACATTATAATTGAGAAAAATATTGACAATGCAAATACAACACATACAGCGACTTTTCAACCCAGCTATGTTTCTTTTTTTATGCTTAAAAGTCAGCAAAGTTTAAATTTGGAATCTAATGAGGCAAATGTAAGTGAAAACATAGGGCCGGATTCACAGGACCTTAAGAAAATAAAATCTTCCTAAGTGGAAGAATTAAGAATAATTGAGATTCTTAAAAACTTCATATGTTCATATGTTTCCCCTTAGTTTTCTTCTTAACTTTAAGACAACCCTACACCAGTCTTAACTAAGCCACAGTAAAAAGCTAAGCCTCTATTTTTATTTATTTCTACTAAAACTAAATCAGAAATACTTTGTTTTGGTAATTTAAGTTGGTAAGTATTATTTTTTTGTGTGTATGTAACCTCTATCAGATTAAAAAACATTTTACAGTTACAGGCTAACACTGAATGGGCTTTTTACCCAGTGGCTTTAACTTGTATAGCCTACTGAATGTACTGATATAGTTTACTATTTACTATTGCTTATATAAGCTCAATTAGGCAGGATCTATTTAAGTTGATCAATAAATTGGTCACTTGTCCCTGACATTTTCTAGATGGAGGTACTTTGGGTTGCTGCCAGGGAAGAAAATCCACCAAAGGGGGGGATTTTTCTATTTTCAAACTAAGAAAATGTTCTTCTGGGAAATTCTTAAGTGAGAAAACAAAGAAGTTTGTAAAAAAAATAACATTGATCTTAAGAAAATGTTAGGGAATTCCACTTAAGATGATTCTTAAGAACTTCCTACTTTTTTCTTAAGAATCTTCTTAGTTAAGTTTTATCTAAAGAAAGACTAAGCTTTGTTTGACACATTACTGTACATGTTGTATACAGTAAAAAATGTCACTCCATCAGATATGATGTGAAAAAGATAAAAAAGGGGTAATGTCACAACTAAACAAGGCTAAACAAAAACTATAGATTACTCGAAGTGTTTAGTATGGGGCAATTTTGTATGATTGTGTGCCCACCTGACTTTATATGTCAACTGGTTAAGGAGTTGGGCTTGTAATCAGTAGGTTACTGGTTCGATTCCAGCGCCGGCAGGTAGCAACCGAAGTGCCCTTGAGCAAGGCACCTAACCCTCAATTGCTCCCCGGGCGCTGCAGGGATAGCTGCCCACTGCTCCGGGTGTGTGTGTGTTCACGACTTGCAGTGTGTGTTCACTCCTCACGAAGGATGGGTTAAATGCAGAGGTCATATTTCGGTTATGGGTAACCATAACTAACAAATACATGTTACTTTACACTTTACTTTACATAACCAGTATGATGTCCTTGTTTGACCAGCATTATCAGCTATAATTTGTTTGCGAACAGATAAGCATATAGACAGACAGACAGGGTTTTTCCTGTTGTAAAATTCCAAAAAAATGTCAAAGAACAGAGGACACATATCTGATCAGCTAAAAAGTGCTGCTTTGAAACAAACTGGATTCATTGGGATTAGCCGGTGGCTTTCACATCCTCCTGTGAAACAGAGGCTGGGAATGCCGCTTTAGGGCGGTAAGCCCGTCCTTTTCCCCCCTGCCCGTTCAAATGTGAAGAGTTTCACCAAAGGAAAATAAAGGATTAAGCAAATCTTGCTAAAAGGGTGTTGTTAGATTCATTTTACGCGGGGGCCGAAGTGACTCACGCGGTTCTACTCGTGCCATTTCATTGAAATCACTACAGCTTGTCAGGCCTAAGAGGTCAAGCACGATTTCAGTGATGATCTACTGTGTGTTTTCTGCTCTGTTTCATGAGTCACTGTGTTATAGAATGAGGTCTGGTTTAAGGTCATCTCTGCTTTCCTGCAACACATCTATAAATCCAGATAAACTGTCAGTCTTGGGATGATGATTTTGAGTTGTCTTGAGTTTCTTCTCTTTCTGTTTTTCTCTGTGTTACCATCTCCGTTGGTTTTCTCTGAAAACTTGTGTATTGTAGGGCTGAAGGACTTGTTTATGGGTGGGCGGCTCTGAAACCAGCCAATCACAGTGCAGTAGTTCTCAACACAGCAGGATCAGAACCATAAGGGAACTCTGTTTGAAAGTGATTTGGATTACAGTGTGTGTGTTTGGTGTTTTTGGCACGTTCTACAAATATGGTGTATTCTGGTGTCCTACAGACAGTATATAAAAAGCAATAGACAAAAAAAACATATTGTATAACTGTAATTATGTACTTGTTGGTAACAGATTGCAAACATGATTGCAAAATAATTAGAAAATAAAAGTTATTAGATTATTTAAAAAATATTAGAAAAAAAGCAATAGTTGTGTTAGACTCACATTCTCACATCTTACAATTTTGCCCAGGTCTGCTAAATGATCTTTTTGTTTTTCCTTGTCTTCAGGTATTGTCATCTTTGGTGCCGTCTCTGATTGGTTACCTCAATGACTGTGATTTGAGTGACGCTGCGCTGAGCATGCTGGTAAACGTGGCTCAGGCAAGCCCCGCCTCCCTGTCGCCCTTCCTGTCAATGCTGAGAGGTGTGGGTCAGAAGAACCCTGCATTACTGGGACACATCGCTAAGATCCATGGGGCAGTGGGTCTAACTAGCGAGGTGGGAATTTACCAGCACAACGAGCTGTTACCATACAAGACACATTACCCATAGGTCTTTGCAGAGTCTTACACAAATGAAACACAATTACTTGGTATGAACACAATCTGATCTAACTTGCAAAAGTAAACTGTTATAGATTTATTTATGTTTTATTACAATATACTTCTCACTGCTGCTTGTCTCTCGGCAGCAGCTCAGATCCTTTGCATTCCTCCCAATACATCCGCAAGGTTTAAACATAACAGTTACACTCAGAATAAGTGGCGTTAAACTGGATCAAGGAACTGAACCAAGTTACAAACAGTCTTGTACAGTGTTGGCTGGTGTAAACTTGATTTGATGTGACAGAGCCTTCACATTTCTGTTAGTTATGAGCTGAAGCAGACAGGGAGGGCAGACGTATTTTTCTTTTGGCTTCTTTATAGAGGAGATCTGGGCAGCATTGCGATTAACTTTTAGCAGCCGATGAACAGTTAATTTGCCCAATCCTATTATATTCCCTCAGAACATCGGCCAACGTCTGTTCGCTTCCACATTAAAAATGCTTTGTTTACTGTATTTGAATACAGCATTAAACTTTGGTTTGTAGCTTGTCGTACACCCTTTACGCTGCTTTAATTGTGCAGCTTGCTAAGGAAACGTGCTAATTACTTTTCAGATTTATGTTTTCTTTAACTCGGCCTAAAAGTGTTTAATATCTTCCCTAATGACAACATTTTTAGGGACAAAAATTGTTATTTTAGCAATTGCATACTGTTACAACCCCTTCCAATCCCCCAGACTACCACAGTATCATGAAGCCAACTATGGCTTATTGGATATCACTCATATTAATGTATAAATGTAAAACGTTTTCGTTTGTTTTTTTGCTGTTACAGTTCTTCTTTATGAGTTGTCAGACTATTGTGGACTATTCACAAACTTTAAATTGACTTTATCTGTAAGAGGTGGGGTATCCAACTATCCAAGCTGATTGGATGGCATTCATGACATAAG
>JAZGTK010002382.1:11504-32182 GCA_036877625.1 Ambastaia sidthimunki | reverse complement strand
CTGTCAATAATTACAGTTCTGCCCGGCATTTCTTACTGTGTTTCATTAAAAACAGTCATACCAGTTTAGATAAGAGTAAATAATGAGAGAATACTAATTACAGGGAGATTTTTCCCTTTAATGATCTTCAGTTATAATTATTACTTTCTATTATTGTTTGAGTTTGAAACAAACACTTTAAGTATTTATATGCTCAGTATGTACTTCTAAAACCCAGAAGAGAATCAGTCTTTTTAAGCTCGTCCCATAAGAGTTTATTTCACTGAAATACATTTTTAAAAGTACTAATCATGTAGTAACTGAAAGTTGTCCACTTGAATAAGTGGAGCTTGGATAGTTGGTTGTGGGTTTATTTGATCTTGTACAACAGGGAATTCTCCACATCCACAACATGTGTTTGCCTACAAACTTTTAATGAGTGCACATTGTGAGAGCTTGATACTGAGCATTTTTACAATTCCTTTCAAGTCGTAGTGGAGAAAACATCCTTGAATTACGTTGTGGTCTCAGCCTCCTATTAGCATTGAAGTGATATAGTGATTCAGTCCAACTGAGATTCCCACTGGCTCAGTTTGGTCCCCCAAAAGAGCTTTTATTGACATCAAGTCCAGATTTGTAAAGAAAAAGCTTTTTAGGAACCCAAATGTTTTTGAGGTCTTCTGAAGTGCTGCTGTGGGTTCTGAGAGTGAGCAGCCCACAGGAACATCTGGAGTCGAATGTAACGTTTAAACTGAAGCTGTGATGGGAAGAAAAAATGTGCTAAGAATGTGATTTAGAATGTAGAAAACAAATGCAACGTGGATCGTAAGAGGTGTGAGTGATTTAGACAAATCTATCAATTAGAAAATGTAAATATATTTAAGCAAGTATACACCTTCTGTGGATGGTGAATGCAGTGATAGGATGTTCCACCTGTCATGTGTTGAAGGGGGCGTGGCTTTGGAGATTTCTCTGAAGAGAGGGCAGGCTCTTATGCCTTTAGCTTGCTGTTACTAGCTTCCTTGAAATTGCCAACCCTAGTCTTAAGATACTGTGAATATTTTTAGCACAAACATGCGTTACTACTATGCCAGTGAGGCTTGTTGTAAAATGTGCTTTATTTAAAAGGAGCAATGCAGGCTTCTATTAATCATAGCAGCAGTTTTTCATCATGTAATGATGAAAAACCGAGCTTAGTTTAACAGTCCTGGTGACATATGCCAGATTGGCTGTAGTCTGTATCTTCCACAATTTAGTCCTTAGAAACGGAAAGATGGGCCATCGCAGTGTGCAGATTGCATTTGGTGCAATGTTCATAACCATTTGTGCCATTACCTTATTTGCATCATTTATGCCAAAACCGTGCCAACAGTGCGTTCAGATAAATCACTCCATGTGCCGCATTTCATTCAGGATAAACTTCCTGTTTAGAGTTGGATCGAGTGCACAATTGGTCTGTTGAGTCCTTCAAACCAGTCGTTCATGCTAGCTTTTTTCTTTTATTGAAGACAGCGCTGGAATAAAGTCGTTAAAGCTGCTGTAACTTCAACCGGAGGGTATGAACAACAGCCTAGAGAGTTGAACATTCAGACATCTTCCTTCTCATTAGCAGAAAAAAAGCCCCTACGCTCAGAGGATATTTATTTTGGCTCTGCCTGTCTTGTTTAGATTTCAGGTGTTCTTTGCGCTCCTGTGATGCTTTCTCTCCAAACAGGAAGTGCGATAATGGAGTCAGTGGCGTTACCTCATCACCTCGCTCATTAGCTGCAGCGTTTGGTAATGAACAGCTGGCAAATTCACTCGTGTCAGCGTTTTCCAGCCCAGGCAATCACCGGCTCCCAACAGTGGAATTTCCTGCATGAGGAAAGCGAAGTAGCCGTGTCATTTCATTTACCACCTCACTTTTTCCATCCACTTCAGTCCCCTTAAAGTAATCAACCCGAGTGAACTGCGCAGAAGAATTTATTTCAGCCGGTTGGCAGACAGCATCCATCTTTCAGTGCCTGGGCCTTGAGTAATGTGTTGTTTGCGTTATATTAACTAGCTGGCTCTTTTCTACTCTGTTTACTGCCAACAGGTGGGCACCTCCTCGGAAACCCAACGTGAGGTTGGCTGAAAGATCATATTGTGTTCTTGTTTTCTTTATGGAATTCGGGAGACCAACAGTAAAGAGCGCAAACCTAATGAATTCAATCCCGCAGCTCCGGCTTGTGTCTTCCTTCTCTCTTATGCTGTGCCTGTGGTTTTCTGCATTCTTTTCCTTGACAAATCTGCCAGGAGCTTTTTTTCCGTTTTTTCTTTCCCTTGCATTTCATGTGATCCGATTTTTCCTTTTTTGCTTCTCAGTTGGCATGTGACAGCCTGAAGCCTGTAAGGTCTGTTCTTGAAACCGCAGACCCACAAAATATGAGTGATTATACTGAATTCAGAATGACTGGCTTTATTTTTCTGTTGCTTGCTGAAATTATACATCATTTAGAGCCATTCATTGCTTCCTTTTCCACTGCTGTGTGAGTGTGTGTGTTCAAGGCATGAATGTACTCAGACCTAAATCAAGTGAGATGTTTACATTTAATAAAATTGTATCTGTGATTAGATCTAGATTGTAAATCTTGCTGTCACGTCAAATCATTTTTATTTAACGTCAGTCTTGGGTTTGCCAGTCTAAACGTTTGCCCGTGTGGTTCCTGTAGCTCAGTGGGTAGAGCATTGCGTTTGCAGCACAAAGTGTGTGGGTTCGATTCCCAGGGACAAAATATATAAGTGAGTTGCTTTGGATAAAAGTGTCTGTTAAACACATAAATGTCCATGCGTAGTTTAAATGTTCCCTGATTGAAGTTTTAAAACGAAACAATAAAAGACATAAAGCAGCATAAATCTTAATAGTAACACCATTTAAAAAGTTTTTTATTGAAAGTTTTGGAAAGCATTTTTTCAGGGCTGTTGTGACAACAATCACAGAGAATAAAGCAGCTTTCGTCTTCCAGTGCAGAAATGTGTTTATCTTCATGGCATGGGCTGATTCCACATTCAGAACACCAGCAGGTGTCACTGTGATGTTAAAGCAAAGAGTTCATGATCTCCACTGGCTATCTGGCAAGGTCACAGAATGATGGAACCTCAAGTCACTTCATTCTTAGGATCTCAGACAGCATATGTGGGTAGAAATATTTAAACCTTTGACTTGCTGTCAATTGGGGAATGCAGAAATTCATATCAAAGGTTGATGAGATTCATTTGAAGGTGCATCTTTATACAAATGCTCTGCCAGGCTGTCGAGGAGCTCAAAGCAAGTGCGAGGTTGTAAAACGCGAGGTTTTAAACAACTTCATTTGAAAACCAAAGGGCAGTGCCTGATGAGTGTTATTACACAGCATAGCAGAGATGGAAGTTATGTTTGTAAGACCTTAAACCTAAGATCTGGTGTTTTGGATATCTCCGTAAAGGCTTTCAATAAAAGCCTTCTGAATTATGCAACATTCCATTTACTGTGGCCTCACCAGGTTATTAAAACCTTAGAGTGTCATCTCTTAAGCTCCTGTATAGTTCAGACAATTGCACAACTCGGTCACTTATAATCAGTGTTGGCACAAAATATATATTTAAGCCATTGTGGTTTGTCCTCAGTTAATAGTAACATCTTAAAGATGCAATAAGCAATTTCCGGTATCTGGTATTTCTAAAGTAAACAAAAATAATAATGCAAATGAACAAACAAGCATAATTATTCAGAAGACAACATATCTTACAGCATAAAAGCAACATTACTCACCTATCAAGAAGAAATAAAGCAAATTTTGTTTCTTATCTGCAGTATCTCTCTTTCTAAGACAGTTCTGCTAATGTCCATCTTGTGCACTGAGCTCTTCTCCCCATCATTAGTAGACACACCCCTTAACTACCTACTGGCATCAGATGTGTGTTTTGGTACTCAGTCTGAAGCACTTTTCAAAAGCGTTTTTCAAAAATCACTTCTTGTAGCTTTAACTTTAATTCAGGGTCCTCATCTTCAAGGCTGCCTAAAGTAAAAACCCAACTATCAGAATTAATGTTTCTGTTCACAAATATCACTGTATCTTTTGTTCTTTCTGTATAAGTCATCTTTGCAGAAAGAAACCAGGCTGCTTGTGGCAAGCAGATAATCAAATGAATATTACACCGTCTCAAGCTTGTTTTCATTGGTGGGATTTCTACAGTGCCGTATTCAACTACAGCTGAACTGCATTAAAAATACATTAGGGCTTTTCTTGAACTAGTGCAGCAATGCCCTGTGGGTAGTGGTAGCTAGTAGTAAAAATGGTTGCAGGTTCAAACCCCAGAAGGGGAGTCTTTCATGAACTGGAGAATTACTGTGATTCCCCATCATCATTGTGCCCTGGAGAAAGGCACCTTTTCCAGAGGGCTCCATGCAGTACATTTATTACACATCACTTTGGATAAAAGAAATGTGAGCTAAAAGATTAACTAATACAGATTTTTTTTCACTAAAAAAGAATGTCAAGCTTTGAAATCACTTTATTTTCAGATTAAAGGTGCTGTTAGTGATTTAAGTGTTTGGCCGCTGTATTTGACTCCGCCCCACTAATTACATGTCAGCAAAAATGTGACAAATGATTGACAGGCCGAAAGAATGTTCTGATTGGCTAAAGGTTGTGTTACTGCCCTGACCTTTTTAGTTAATAGGTACACTGTATGTTAAAAATGTTATGTTAGTCAGTTAAAAATAACTTACAGCACCTCTGAGGTTCAGACTACTGCAGTGGCATTTAACCATTGTCACAAGATGTGAATTTATGAAAAATTTAATATGGTTAAATGCTTTTCAGTATGTTTAAATGAATGCAAAATAATAATCCAAAGCTGGTATTGATTGGTTTTGTCTTTTTTCAGCAACTTATTCCCTACGTAGAAGACGACAGTTCTAAACTGGACGACCGCGCAGCCAATCAGATGCGAGCAGCCAGTGAAGAGAGAAGAGAAGTACTGGAAGTTAATAAGGTTAGGACTGTAAAAAAACATGAAATAGGCCATTGTACATATTGCAGAGATCTTGTTCTCAATCTGTTTACAGTGTTCATTAAAACGGTAAAAAGATATCTGTAGCATTCGCTCGTATAATGAAGCCGTGGTATTTGAAAACAGACCTGATGGCTGTCTACCAGAAATTTCTGCACTTTCTTGCAGCCAAAGCGAAACGATCTCGCCCTAATAGGGCGATGTTCTTTCCACACTCCTCTCTGCCATCGAGACGGCCTTATTAAAAACTACAGCATGCTCATGAAAGGCAGGCGGCACGGAAATGCTCATGCGACAAGGGCCCTGGAGCTTTTCACCGGCCAAATAGCCAGCTGCAAATAACACGCTGCATGAGGAGCCCATGCTGGGGAATAAAGAACGTCAAACTCAGGGGAGGTCAAGGTTGCATCAGAATGTGGGAAGCAGATGTGCTACAGCTCCACAGCATCTGCCTGTGTGGCGGCAGCCAGCTGTACACCAAGACACGGGGCGAATGAATATGGGCTGCGGTGCTGGGGATTGATGGAGTAATGGAGGGATTGATGGGCTGTTTATATGCATGTGCACAGAATCTCAGAGTTACGGTTCTATGGAGAGATCAGGTACTGTAGATGGATGGATGGATGTGGATTGAGGATCTGGAGTTGTGGTAGTGATGCTACAGGAGGTGACTCTTTAATTAGGGACAGTTTTAACCAATCCAGGTTCAAAGATTTATCACGTCTTAGAATACAGATATAAACATGGCTTTGGAATTTGTGTAGTGAGTGTGATTGTGTACGTTGTTATTGTTGTGTGTGATGTTATGTTTTAGTTTTGTGGTAAAAATGTTTTATTAGGATTATCTTGGATTACCTGAATATATAAAAATCATAAGATCATGATTTTAATTTAAAATGCAAATTCTTAAATACTAAAACATTTTTCGGGGGAATTGTTTGAAAAGTAGTCTTTTTGTAGAAAAAGTGAATAGAAAAGAAAAAATTTGAATGTCCTTGATTTTTTTTTTAGGTTAAAGTTAAAATGTCTGGGAAGGGGACCAGCCCGAAGACTTTTAAATTAGTAAAAAGCAATTAAGAGACACAATGAAAAATTAAAGCAGTTCTAATCTGCCCTTTAAAATATTTAAATGATTTTTTTGAAGATGTTTTTATTTAAAATCATACTAGGGGACAAAAAAGTTCCCCTAATTGAAGAATCTCACAGTAATGAATGGATGGATGAACAGACAGATAGACAGAAATGGACGCAGTGGGGAAAGTAATGAGGCAGTAGATGATTGAAAATTAGCACTCAGGTCAGTTTGTTGAGACATAATGGTGGCTGGCTGTCTGACTCATCTCATTGCAGGACAGGTTGTGCATTGTAATAGAGTTGTTCCATTGTCCTGTTGATTGAGTGCCATCATTTCCTGTGCCGGTGGTGCACGGGTCTGATTTAGTGAAGCTTGTTGGAGCTTCTCAAGTTGTTGAAGTGGTTGAGAGATGTATGGGGTAAGTATGGTAATACCCCATTGCTTTATGGGACGTCCTGTCTCTGAATGATCACCCTGCTCTCGTTATCTGTCGATTTGGGGTAATTGCTGTTTGTCAGGCCTTGGCTGAACAATGGATCTGCGATCTATAGCTCCAGAAATTGGCCTTCATCACTGTGACTGATCTGTCTTCACACATCTTGTGTGTGTTCTGGAGTTTTATTGTAGCTTTCATTAGCCACATAACTGAATGCCCACAGCCTACTTTGTTTTACCTTCCTTTCTCTTTTTAAAGCCAAATCTCTGAGGTGTAATGGACGGCGTATTTTAGCATTCCAGAAATGAATCCACTAAATTTCGGTGCAATTTGGAGTAAAAAACAACAGCGCAAATTGTCTAGCACAAGAAAAGGCCATCGACGAAAACGAGTGTGAAAAATGCATTGACTGACTCACGAGGACAATTTACCTCCTTCGAGTCTGTCACCACCCACCCTCCTTTTTGACTCCCGTGCAGGTCTCTAACTGCTCTGGAGCGAGAGTCCACGGGTCCCCTCGGGGCCCCACAGATGTGTGAGGCCATCCAAAGGTCCACTGTATTTGAAGCACTGTCAGCTCGTCCAGGCAAAGCTCTTTGATTGAATACTGCTCTAACTGTTAATAAATTCCTGTCACAGCCCATTAAGAAGGCCTTGGAGAAATGGCTGCTCTCATTTATTCTCCACTACTCTTTTCTTTTCCCCCCCTAAGCTCCCTCTCGCTCTCTTTCTCCCTTGCTCGGCCCCCCTTCAATGTTTTTTTAATACCCTGTTAATTACCCCGTCTGTCCTTTTTATTCAAATGAGAAAGTGAGAAATGTGAGAGGAGAATGTTTGTAATTTCAAATGGGCCTCTCAGAAGGCAGATACCGTGAGCATAATCAACAGCAGTGGCGGCAGTAGGAACGTTCGCTCTTATCTCCGGAGCGGGGCTGGGGCTGAGGGGCCGCGCCGGAGCTCTGCTCCGATAAACAAACACGGCAAACCGTAATGAGGCGAGTTTGTAGTCCGCGTACACACACGCATATGCTAGCGTGAACAGTCCGCTCGCGGGAGGCACTCAATTCTCCACATGGTTAGTCAGTTCATATGTCATCCATTAAAACAGGTTTGCCGGCCAGAGGCGTTTTAATTGGTGCACGCGGGGTCAGGGAGGAAGGCCCAGCATGCTCGGGGCATGGAAAAAGGGACGCGCTGAAAATAGAAAACGTTTCGCTGCGGTTCATTGCTCTTGAGGTTGAGGAATTGCTGTTTGTTTTCCTGCTATGACTTTGCACCCACGTACCAATAATTAAGGTGTTTTTTTTCACTTGACGGTTATATTAACATTTCAACAGAGAATTAAAGCCACTGTTAGTCTAGTGTTGGTTTAAAACCCCAGCTAAAAAAATAAAAGGAAATGAGGAGTTTTTCCACCTGCTGTGAATGCATCACAGTGACCAGTTTTTCGGCCATGTGACTGTGGCCTTTCTTAAGATAATTTAATTAACATTTACTCATAAGATTACAAGAGTTTGGGGCGGGGCTATCTGTTTATCTGACTGTTTATCATGACTGTCACTAATAGCATGTCATTTATAATGTCACTAATCATGTCACTATAATTTTTAAATTCTGTAGGTCATCCAGGTGGCACAGAAATGACACGCTTTACCTTTGAAGTTTAGTCACAGTCACTAGAAGTTCCTCACAATATGAGTTATCAGATTATAAAGATTCACCCTCCATAGATCATTACACAAATATGAACTGACACCGCTTTCGGATATGCACTTTTTTTGGCTTGCTACCCATGAGGGAATGTGATTTGGTTTCAAAACAAACCCTTTTTGTCTTCTCAGCCAAATCCAAAGTTTTCCCCCTTCTCCCATAAGAACCGAGAGGCTAAAATTACATCTCTCTGTGTTTGGGCTTTAAAATGGAATTACTGCTACACTTTCCCTGAAAGATTTCTATTGCTTGTTTTTTCTTTATGCAGCCTGAGAATCGCTCATTGGAGCCAGATGTAATAAGTCTCTGACAGTCTGAGAGGAGATGAAAGAGTTTGCTGTAAAAGAGATGCAGAGACATGCCTGATTGGAAATCACTCGATCCTTTATTTAAAGAAAACCTAATTTAGTTTCAGCATTCTCTCAACATGAAATCAATATTTACTTATTTCTCGTCTTAATGCATGTTCTAGGTGTTGTGAATGATTCATCAGTGCATGTTATTGTAAAGATGTGAAATGTTAAAAATGAGAAATAGGACACCATACATTCCCAACACCATTGCAGGTCTGCAGGTACACATCAAGTGCACCATTTTTTGATCACCGAACCCTCTTATTTTTTTACCCCTTCACTTTAACCACTTTTGTATTGGTTGGATTACTGGATTGATTTCAAGCAAATATTGAAGCCAGTATATTGTTTTTGAGACATTTTGTAAATTATAAAAAAAAATTAAATTATAAATTTTGTAAAAAAAAAAACAGAATAAATTGCATTGATCCTGCATCATTACTTTTTACAGTGCTTGTGATGTCACAATGGAAGGGCGTGGCATATTTAAGTCTGATATTTATGCATGACATATTTTATATGGTTTCCAAACTGATAACAGGAAATTACTTCATCCGCCATTGACATGCTTTGGTTTCTCTGAAATGTTGCTGCCATGTTCCATCATCTCCTGCTCCTCCCCTTGTTCTTCATTCCAAAGCTTTCGTCCTTCAGCTCTGATCTGTGAAGATCTCCTCCTTCCGTCTCAATCTCCTCACATTAGGGTGGGCTTTAGCTCCTCTTCGTTCCTCCATCAACCTCTCCCCTCCCACCTCCCCATCCACAATGTTTAGCTCCAATTCGAAATGCCGCTTTGAAGATCTGATGAACTTTTCAACCTTAACATTGTGTATTTAATTGAGTTTGGGTTTTTGTTTATGAATTGCTCTGGTGGAACAAAAACAATGAGACGTCTGAGAGAGGCAAGGAGATCATTTGCAAATCATTTGCAACCAGATCGGTTTATGTTAATGTGGCCGACGGCCTACGTACGTACGACTGTGTTTATAGTGGCACAGAGAGTGGGCAGGAAATGGTCATGGAGGGTTGATACAAGACTGTAAACAAAGTAACAATAAACAGTACAATCAATACCCGGGGCTGACAGCAGCCCGGTGTCGAAAGATTGCAAAAAGCTGTGGAGCAGAGCAGTAATCAATGGAGACAACCTTCAATACTGGTGACATTTCACATGCACCTTTACTGCTGCTTATACTCCTAATAACATATAAGAAATATTGATTTTTTTATAGCGCTTACTAGAGCAGCATATCTGCTTTTGCTTTATCAAAACCCCAACCCTAAGTATTCAGTTTTGACCGTCCCACACCATTTACTCCACAGACATGAGTTATAGCTTATTTATCGCATTTGACGCTATAGCCTGTTTTGCGCTTTGGTTTCTTTCCTGCCTGAGTTGTCCAAAAATGTCCAGGGTCGTTTTTGTTAAGGGGCATTTGAGTAATAATGCATGTCTTCTTTTTTTGTAGATTTCTGTCACTCAACGTTTGCCGCATTCTTGCCATCAGCAGTCCTCTCGTATAACACACAGCGGGCCATCTGGCTTCAGCTTTGATCAAAATAAACAGCTGATGAAGCTAGTTCAGCTTTTGCACGTTCTGCAGTGCCACCAGAACATCGTCCACATCACCATCCTCTGTTAAAAAAAAGTGAGGTTTGATATACAGTCAACACGAGACCTTTTGTGACAGGTGCGTTTAAATAAGCAGGTCTCAGAATTCTACTGTGGTTGTATCACGGAGGGTATGATGTCACCTGGATTAGAAGAAGGTGCCACCCTCTGCACTCTTCAATCAGAGTAATCCCCTCGTTTCGCTCTCAGACATTTACACTAGTAATTCCTGTTCAATCTGAGCGAGCAGAAATGCTGAAATGAGTCGAGACAGACGAGGCGGATTAGCCATGTGGCATCCAAGGTCAAACGGCTTTAATAATGAAGGCTTGTTCTGCTGTCATTTTTACATTTCATCTTGCAGTTTTTCTGCTAAAAATGTCTCTTAAAATGTGCCGTTCTTTGATCAGTCTGGAGCTGTATTTAAAATAAAGCTGGGCGATATTTAAAAAATGTACATGCATCTCAATGCATTTTCCAGCCTTTTGGTCACATTCCATATATATCTCAGTGATTTTTTTTCATGTTTCACTCAAAACCTAATTTGAAATATAATAAAAACGTAGAAACTGTTTTTTGATCTGTGGTTCTCAACAGCTCCCCTGCATTACATCTTTTCTTTATCCTCAGAGACTAATTTGTGTTTCTCACAGTTTTTGCTGCAGTTAAAAAAACCTGACTACCCCTGTTTTTGCTTGCAAAATGGTGCACTGGTGCTGAAACATCATCCAGCTGTCACTCACAGCCTAAAACACAGCAAATTTGAACGAACCTGAATTTTAATAAGTCTGCATTTGATCAAAAACTCTTCCCTCTGCTCGCATTATCGAGAGCGGCGGCTTTGATCTTGTCAGGAGTCGATGAGAGAATCAGATGAAGGGAGAGGTGAAATGAGACGCCATGTTCAAGTCTGTGACTGACTGGCAGTATCAAAGTTTGCTCTGTTCTCATTGTTTTCTGCTAAAAGCTGCTTATATGTTTATAGAAATCAAAGATCCTAAATATTAGTTCCTGTTTTCCTGCAGCATGTTCCTGTAGCTCAGCTGGTAAAACGTGGTGTTTGCAACACCAAAGTCATGGGTTCAGTTTTCAGGGAACGCATATTCTGATAAGTTCTTTGATAAAGTAAGTTGCTTTGGATTAAAATGTCAACTGCATGACTGTCAATATAAGTTTTTATCATAGTTGTGGGAACTAAACAAATACAAAGCCAAAGTATTGCATGATTAGTAGTTTGTTAGGAGTTTGTCTTGTGGCACCGTTTAGATGTTGTTTAGATTGTTAAGTATTTGGGCTTGGACAAGAAGGAATATTTTGTCTTTTTGTGTTCTACAGAAGGAAGAGATTCATAGAAGTTTGGAATTACAGGTTAAGGAAGTGACAATTTTCAATTTGGGGGTGAACTCTTTATTTAAAACTTATAAAGATTTTACAAAGGTCTTCTCGGTTAGCTAATCTACTCAGCTGCTGAGCAAACAGTCCAGCACTTTATGAAGAAAAGCTTTGACGTGAGAATCTGGCTGCCACCAACCAGTTGTCCGTTTGCTAACTTCAAAAACCTCCTGCTTAAATATTGAAAGCCACTTGGATCCTGGGCCCCATTTATCCCAGTGAACATCTGTACTGAACATCATGATCAAGTACGATTTTAGCTCTCGGCTCAATGAAAGCCTTTGGTTCTCAGAGCTCGCCTCAGGACTCCTGTTTAAATGTTAGACTATCTTCTTGTCACTGTTCTTGGAGCAATCATGATCCATGTTGACCCTGCCTTACCTGTTAGGAGAAGCAGCGATCAGTGTAGTGGTCCTTCCAGGTTCTATTCCACACCAGCTGGGACTTGTTTAGTTCCACTCTGCCTTTATTGTGTCTTAATGGTGTCAGACAGGAGATCACCAGTATCGTCTCTTTCTGCTAGGCCTGCACCTCAAGCAGTTTTTTCTTTAAAAGTGTGATTCACAGGTTAAACTAGGAGATGTTTGGTAGAGTTTGTTCTAAATGTGATTTACTGCTTCTGGTCCGCAATCCAGGAAGGAACCACACTGTATCTATTGCAGTTATTAACACAGTGAATTGTTTACAGTTAAAATGTGATTGTTTACAGTGTTGTAAAATCACAGCACATCTTTAAGAATCTTTATTTACATAGGCAGGATTAATGGATTGGTTGCACCTGACAGTCAATGCATAAACATTCAATGAATTGTAGATTTGTGGGTAATACAAATGTTTTTGTTTTTATTCTAACGTATTAAAATATATAATCTTATAAAATCTCTCTCATAATCTGATGGTTATACATTTGATATTGCCCTCCAGCTCCCCACTCCCCACTAGGTTTTGTGTAGTTAAAGCGCAATACATGATTTTATTTGGTAAAAAAATAACATCAGTTATTGAGCAAGAATGTGCCAGATCACAATCTCCTTCTTACCCCAATCTGCAAAGGTAAATTTAAGTTTATAATAAAGATTAATAATTTGAGCTGTCACCTCCTATTTCATGGGAAATGTCCGTTTTTAAACAAAAAGATCCAACTACGCATGTCCAGGTACTGTAGAGGGTGCATTTGTAGCTTGTTTTTAAAGTATTTGTTTAGAATCTAAACTTACATTAAGAAAGAGCTCAGCAAGCCTACAATTTTATGTTTCAAACAGAGATGGCAGTAGAGAGGCAAAAGTTATGAATTGCAGCTTTAACTGTATAATATTTAAAACATTTAAATGCATCACTAACTGAATCTCACATCACTACAGGTCAAAACATTATTTTGCCTCCAAAACTTCTAGAATGCCTTGTGGTAGGGATTCAGGAAATCCATACATGAAGAATTCCTTGGTGGTTTTGGGCCAGGTTGACCCAATACAATCACTCGGCCTCTACCGATTTACAGGCTACACACAGCAAGACTCCCATTTCAGCTCACCCCAAAGGTGATGTATTGGATTGAGATCAGGGGGCCGTGTAGCCAATGGAATAAGCTGAAGTCACAAGCTGTTCCCACAATAGAACAAGGTGGGGATGATGAATGCTTTGTGACATGGTGCATTGTCCCAATGGAAGCAGGCTATTCATTTGAAATAGGTAGACTGTGGCTATATATATGTATATACTGTATATATATGGTTGGTGCTCAAAATTTGTACACTATAGAATCTTAATGGAGCACAGCTTGTGTTTAAGAAACTGAAGTTGCCAAGTAAACAACTGCCGCACTATTACATTGACAACAATTTGTACCATTGTGATAAGGCACTATGGTTTAGGCACATTTTTCTTCTGCAGTCCAACAGCATCAAACTTCAGGCCAGCACTGAGTGTAATGTCAGTTTGATTGACACTTTACCGGCCACTCTAACAAGCTGTTTTTGGCCACCGTTTTATGACATGCTAGACTAGTACAGCACCAACAATCTGACAGCAGAAAAGCTGCTTAGATAAGACATCTTCCACTTTCAGTTTGTTTGAAAAACATCTGAACATCTTGACCTTGTCTGCACGATTTATTGATTGAATTGCAGCTAAAGTAAAGGATGTTTTTGACAAACAGGTGAATCTAAAAACGTGTCCTTTGAGTAAATACTGAGAATCAGTAATGTGGAAGTTACTGAGAAACTAAGTAATTTTTCTGGCAAGCTACATTTTTATAGGAAGTAGTTAATGCTGGAATCTGATACTTTTGCCTCTCTGTCACCATCTCTGTTTGAAACATAAAATTGCAGGTTACTTTATACACGTTGACATCAAATGGTGCCAGACTATTTTCTGGGAAAATGACTGTGCCACGACAGTTCCAATTATAAATCATTATTATAAGCTTACTAGATGTGTTCTGTACTTGCTCAGTAAGTGCTTTTTGTTTGTTTTTAATCAAAAAGTTATGGATTGCAGCTTTAAGCCATAGTCACACTACCCTTTAAATTAAGCACTTCTGTGTATATTGAAAGCTAAACATAGGTTGCTACAGTGTCTATTGACTAAGCTTTTGTAATTGTGCACTGAATTTCTTACACTAGTTGTTAGCAGAAATTGGCAGTTAGTGAAGAAGCTACTATAGGGTTGGAATAAAAGACAATATGTTACAACCCCCATCTCCTTCACAAAAGAAACCTGCATTCCTAAGTTCAGAAAGATGCTGATAGTGATCAAAGCTATTGGCTGAGACAGTGGGGGTTAAATGTGGTCCTCTGATTGGTCAATTTGAATGTCTGAGGTTGGGCTTATAGTCAAGATAAGGATATAAGAGGATATAACGTATGCTTTCTGGGCATCTGGAATTCAGACCACCAGACTGAGCTTTCAGGCCTCAGTGGCATCTTTTATTCCACATGGCTTTTCTAAAGCTACAGGCTGGTAACATCATAAAGCAGTAAAGACAAACTTTTGTTCTTTTAAACCATGTGTTGGCACCGTATCAAACATGTTTGCATGACAAGCAATGTTTTCAAAAATATATTTTGCTATTCTTACTAACACATCATTAGTAAATGTAGCACAGAGGGAAACTAGACAATAAATTTTGACACCATATTCAGTGATTTCTGCATTCCTTAACCAAGAACCACTGTAGTGAAACCACCCTCATGCTACACTGTTCTGAAAACAGATGATCTAACTATCCCAGTTCTGTAGAACAAAGTCTGTGGCATCATTATTTGTAGCTAATAACTCCCCAGCACTGCATGTAACCGATACAACTGCTCAGAAACGGTTTGTTTTCATTTTTATCGCAGAAACTCAAACAGAAGAACCAACAGCTGAAGATGATTATGGACCAGCTCAGAAACCTCATCTGGGAGATTAACTCCATGCTGGCCGTCAGAAGTTGAACGTCAGAGACACAGCACCACTGTCAGGACAGACTGTCTTCATTCACAGAGCGGCAAACTGGAAGAAGCTGGAGAAAGCGATCAGGCAAAAAACTGAGAGATGGTAGAAAGCTGGATTGAAATTCTGCTACACACAACGAGATTCAGTTAGATTGTTTTCAACCTGATGAACGTTAGAAGGTCTGAGCGGTCTGCTCATTCACTCCAGTACCTTTTTAAATCAAGCTTTTACTCAAGTATACGCCTGATATTTCTATGAGAGCTAGTTCAGGTTTTCTTTTAAGTTATATATTCCTCAACCGCAACTCGCAGGAAAATATAGTGTATGAAGTGAAATGTTCAATTGTACTGCAGATTACTGTAGCAGTGTTATATATATATATATCAAGTATAAACCTTACACCAGCACTTGACTGCCTCCTTTTTTATTACACACATTTTTATGGCGTTTCATACCTGCTTTATCAAGCACAAAATTACCAAAGGAGCAAACTGTTGGATTTTAGTGCTACAAAGCCTTTAAGTGCTCGACTTTGCGATCATATTCATTTTAACTCATATTTCCTCACATTTTTGGTGATTCATAAGTGTCAAAAGAATGAAAAAGCACAGCAGTGTATCACAGTTTCTGTTACAGTAACTGACAGTCAATAGTGGCGAGTTCAAGGCCAGCGAGCCTCAGTATAGCCCATTGTACCATCATTCATCAGAAGAAACATACTTCACATCTTCATAGCATCAAATATGACTTTATTCATTTTCTTATAAATCATTCATACAAAATTGGCATTTTGCAATTTCTTTATTACCTCTATAAAAAGTCATCTGTTAATTACAGGGATGAGGGTTCAGAACAGGAGGGAGCAAAATGAAAACCAGTATATTTACTCATAAATAGCCTAGAGTGGTCATGCAATTCTGATTAACAGCCTAATCTGAGAAATACAGAGTGTTTAACAGATGATGATGATATGAAACTTTAGTGTATGATAAGGTTGGCATCTGACAGACAAAACGTTGAAGATTTTGCCCTTTCTGTGACAGCTGTGGGGGGGGTCACAAACTCACAAATCAATCAATTAAAAGGCACGATCAGAGACAGATCAGTGAGTATTTCAAACATGACATTTATGAGCATTGTTCTGTATTGATTATTGCTAATAACAGAGAATAATGTAAGCACTACGCAGTTAAAGCAGACACAAACGTACTTCTATGAGGCCCTGTGTCTGTATAATTCCACCAGTTAGCGCTAAGACAGGATTAGCCTGACGCAACTTGCTAAATGAGAAAGACGAACCAAGATACAGCCATCATAAAACCATAAAAGAACCTGTTTACTAAAGACAAAACGGCAATAGCGTTGCATTCATAGCATTGCATGTGTTTAAATTTACCAAGATTCTTTGGTGATTTTGCAAGTATGTTATGCAAGCAGCAGCATTCAACAGAGGCCAATTTAAAATGAATGGCTTTGTCATATTAAGCAGGGTAATTAAAATAACACTGGCATACTTTTACAACGCAAACACCTATCGGTGTGTGTTGTCTATACACAATCTGCATTAAGGGCCTGGGACACATCTAGACAATGTGAGCACTTACAACAGCGTTGGCAAGGGCATTAAAAAGAAAAACATTTGATGCAGTCATCAGCTGCCCCATTAAAAACATCTCCAGGTTCAGACACTATACAGCTAGTTTTGTAGGTGCATTTGTATAAACAAAAACAGATATGTACAGTGGCCAGTCATGATTATGAATTGTCTACGATTTGGCCAATGATAATGTGCGTGGCCAGTTAATTCTCAAGTTATTTCTGTGATATGACATTTTAACAACAACAATCATAGATATAAATGCTTGATAACAGACTTAAATTGGTTTGCTGAACTTAAAACTTAACCAGATGTGGGCCATTTGTGTTAAAACGCAAAAGAAATTAAACATGTTTCAAAATCGAAATTACTAATTACTAATGAACGTTTTATGTGACTGTTAAGAGGGCAATTAGAGCGGTAGCTTTCTGAGACTCTAAATGTAATATTTACTTGCATAAGATTCAACTAAGCATCTATTAAACTTTAACATCAAGATGGCAATTTAATTCGAAAAAGATCTGCAGTTAATTTAGCTGTGTCATTTAGCTAAATGTTACAAACGTGTCAGTGTTACTGTAAAGCAATTCAAAGCATTATGTAGTATGTCAAATAGCTTGTTAAAACCTTAAGACATTTGTCTGACAAAATATGACAACTGACGTCTGCAGCCTGGATTTTTAAACATTCAGGTGTCAGATACGAGTTTTGATTTCAACATGGACTGACCATGACAACAGAAAATATTGTAGTGTACAAAGATAACTGATGCATTAAAAGGAAATAAAGGCTTTGGCTCACAGCTGGCACATTTTAAGTCCAGTCACCTTTACAAAAAGGCCACAAAAGCACAGAAACCCTTCAACTCATCAGACATTCAAGTACCTATGAGCAGAGACTGACAAAATGCTCCATTCTGTAAAAAATAAAAACATCTTTGCTCTGGAAAACATAGAACAACACTCGAGGGGCCCAATGTGTCAAGCTCCAGTTGCTTGATATAAAATCAATGAGAAAAGACGCTCATTTCGATATAAAGGAAGTATACGCTTGACACTTTCTAGGTAACGCAGAGGACATAAATTTGCCTGGCATCAGTTTGTGGCCGAGTAAGTTTTATATGTGAAGCAGAGTCACATTTTAAATGGGAGACCAACAAAAGACCAGAAACAAGGCCGTGCCATTGAATTCTGACAGACAGCTCATTTTTCACACGGACAGTGAAGATAAAGGTGGTGAGAGACAAGTCTCTTAAATTAAGACCATACGTCCTTGTGATGCAACCTGTCACGCTGTGATGTCATGAGCTGCTTTCCGAATGGGAAGTTCCAAAGAGCTAACAGAAGTTTTTTTGTCTAAACAGATGGCGTTTGTGCACAGTAAGCTCTCCAGGCACTGCCTTTGTTTCCCGGCAAATTTTCTTTGCTGACAACGACAAACATTTTTTTCCAGGCCTGGTTGTTTAACAATGTAAGGATTTCGGGAATTTTAATTAATTTTTTTAAAAGGCGGATTTGCATGAATTAAATCGGGGAGGGTTTGACATGCCACTTAAAAGGCGATTAATGAGTTCTTGGCACTATTTTAAAAATAAGAAAAATAAAATACTGCAGGGTGTTTAATGCGACCCCCATTAAATGGTGGTTATGCCACTAATAAGAGGGGTCATTTTGATCCCCTTTTTTGCACACTGGTATATTTATTCTGTGTTTGTGAACTTTTCAACTTTTACCCAGTTGAACAGCAATACATTAAACCACGGCCAAGCTCACGAAATCAATTCCACTGAAACAAACTGATATCATTGTAAAGCTGACGGACAATTGCGAATAAAAACCTTTGCGCACAAAAATCCCCCTAATACCTCAAAAACTTGGAAATGTTTAACAATGAACTCTTACACACATTTCTGGCTCATTCTCGTTTCGGAAAGAATAAAACTGGAGAACATGACAGAGCAGGCATCTCTGCTGACATCAAAGGTGGAAGATAGATGGATCTTGGTATGGCGTGGTGAAGATGAAGTGCTAACACAATGACGCGTCCCTCCTGTCTTCCAACAACTTGCTCAGGTGCTGGGAAAGATTATTCATCTGTGGCATTCATTATCAAACCCAAAACCAAAGCAAAACAACAAAAAAGAAATAGTCTTGTGGTTAAAAGTGTGTAATGTATGTTTAAAGGTCCACAGAGGTCGTCACATCCTGGTGTCTTTGTCCTTTGCTGTGTGCTGAGGGGGAATACTGAGCCAGATCTCCGACCGTGGACTCTGTGGTCCTCTGAGTCTCCCCGGGCCCCTGATAAATGTCCGACAAGGGGCGTCGGTCTGGTCAGAGTCGCTCTATCTCCCTGTATTTCTTGCGGAGGATGGAGACTTGGTCCTTGAAGAGAACGGGGTCCAATCTCATTTGCGAGTGAACCAGAGGCATGCCGCCAAACCAGCTGGCGAACTTGTTCATGCAGGTCTGTCGCTGGGCGAAATGGTCCGGATCTGCCCAGCGCGAGGCTCGAGATGACTGCAGGGAGATGATGTGAAATGTTAGTTTTTCAGAGGTCATGCAGGTCTATTACATTTAGCAGGATTTAAAGGCAGAGTCGCAATGTGTATTTCTCTTGAAAGAAGAAAAGTGTGAGATCTACAGCAGAGATCTCCAATGCATTTAGCTTCAAGTTTAGCTCCAACCCTAATAAATCACGCCTGAACCAGCTAATCAATGACTTTGTTGACTGCTGTTTGGGATTGTGTGTTAGAGTAGGTTGGAGCCAAACTCTGCAGGTGTGTTGACCTCTTACAGTCTGTGTAAATGGACCTTTGAGACATTATCTACATACCTGACCCATCATTGTCTCCTTGTACTGCTTTTTCTGGGTGACCTTGATGGGTGGCAGCTTGGTTACAGCAGACACCAGGAAGTTCATGAGGATGTCCTCACAGTTAGCCAGCTGGTCTACCATGCTCTTCAGGCTATTTGGTAGAAAGTGAGTATATAGGAAGTGGTAATATCTGGAAAAGAAGGAGCAGAAGGTAGGAATGTAACTAAAATTCTGAATATCAGTGTTTGTCAGTCAGGGGGCCGAGGCCACCAGTGGGCTCCAACAACTATCTAAGGGGGCCTCAGGATGACTTCAAAATTTTTAAAATAAGAAAACAAGCAACAAAATAAGTTACATGATAAGATATTTCTTAGTGTTTGCTTATTTTTATAACAAAAATACTTTATGCTAAGCTCTAGAATATTGTATTATAGAAACTGTGAGTGGGGTGGGCTTCAAATATTGCGGTGAGCAATTAGGGGCCATGAAGTCAAAATATCCCATCAAGACTCAACTAAAAACAGAAATGAAGTCAAATCAGTAATCAATATTGACCTGTAGCCTTAACAACTACACTTACAACTGCAATATTAACAATAAAATTTAACTTTAATCATTATTATTAAAAATAAACTTTTCTTATTATAAATACTACTAAAACAATCATTAATGGACCTTGTAAAGTTATTCTATTACTCTAACTATCTTATCCTGTAGGCTCATGGCATTGGCCTAATTTCTTCCCAGTTGAGCAGATGTTTCCACAAACCTGTGGTAAATGGCAGCTCCTGTGAGAACCATGGAATAGTCATTGGTCCATTTGGAGGTGTAGCCCCAACGCTCCTTATTATTGTCCCAGAAATGACTGCGGGCAGGATATCCCACAATTCTCTCTGGGAAACTCTGCCACACCGTGAAAGCGAAGTCCACCTGCAAGGCCACATAAAGTTCGAGTTAGAGGTCACACTGCACACCAGGGCTTCAAAAGTCAGATACAAAGAGTTAAAAAAAGAACAAAGACCCGAGGCTGTTGGCATAATTTTATACACACACAAACACACTCTATATACCAAGGCTGTAAGATGTCCTTTTTTTTTAGATCAAAGCATTTAAACAAATAATTACTGAAACACATCAATAGTGTCAGAGGTAGACCCACACACACACACACACACAGAGACACACACAGAGACACACACAGAGACACACACAGAGACACACACAGAGACACACACAGAGACACACACAGAGACACACAC